>CAMAPF010000206.1:27500-207002 GCA_945859915.1 Cuscuta epithymum | reverse complement strand
TTTATTGACATTTTTTGGGCATGTTTTTCATCAACTCTAGTTTATCCACAACAAATTTCAACTAAGACTTCAATCGGCAAGTCAATCAAATGATTTCTGGAAACTAACTGCGCCAAAATATACATATAAAACGCAATTATCATACCAAAAATCATTTGACTGCCTTCACGATTGAATTTTTACTCGAAATGTGGGTGTGGATAAACTGGGCTTGATGAAGAACATATCTAAAAAAATATCAGCAAAAAATATCACGGGGAACCACCCTCAAATTGAGGTGGGCCGGACGGGGGCTCTTGTTTGGACCGGCCAGAAAGGAATAATCATGTGTGTATATATAGATGTGTGTGTAGTCTATATATGTGCGTTTAAAACATAGCTCCTCAAATTTGAGAGAGGTTTTGTCAAAAGCATAGCTCTTAAAATCAAGTTTCAAGATTACGATGAGTTTTTTCCCGGAATAATGTTAAATAAATAAATAATTTCTCAAAATGTCATCGGGTTAAAAAATAATTCTCAAAATACTGCTTGATTAACCGTGGTTAAGGAGAGCCGCCACTTGAAGTGGTGACTTTTAAATTGTAGAACAAGTGGCGGCTTTCCTAAACATCACAAAACTATCGCAAGCAACGAACATTGAATGCCAAAGACAAGAATGAAAGGTTATTGGTCCCACCCCAAATTTAAAAATATCATGTTTTCTTTGAAGTGCTATAACCTTTTTATTTGTAATCTAATTTTTACAAAAAAACATACCAAAATTCATAACTTTTTATTATCTTTCATATGACACTCAATATGAAATATATAAAATCAAAAAATAATTTTTAACACTTTAAAAATTAATGCGTATATGTTTTTTAAAGTGCTATATATTTTTTATTTGTATTCCGATCGTTACAAAAAATTATATCAAAACATGATTACATGATTTTTTTAAAAATTTTTGATATAATTTTGTAACGATCGGAATACAAATAAAAAAATATATAGCACTTTAAAAACAGATATGCATTTAATTTTTAAAGTGTTAAATTATTTTTATGATTTTATATATTTAATATTGGGTGTCATATGAAAGATAATAAAAAGTTATGAATTTTGGTATATTTTTTGTAACAATCAGATTACAATTAAAAAAAGTTATAGCACTTCAAAGAAAACATGATATTTTAAATTTGGGTGGGACCCATAACCTTTCATTCTTGTCTTTGGCATTCAATGTTGGTTGCTTGCGATAGTAGTGGCGGCTCTTGTTCTACAGGTTAAAAGTCGTCATTTCAAGTGGCGGCTCTCCTTAACCACGGTTAATCCAACAGTATTTTGGGAATTATTTTTAACCGCGGGCAGCATTTTGTGATTTTGGGAATTATTTATTTATTTAACATTATTCCGGTAAAAAAAACTTGATTACGATCAGGGTTCAAATACATGTGACTAAAATTACTTGATTTTTTGTTTGTTGCTCCTTTCGTATAATCTCTCACCACAGAGATTGTAATTTGTTGTAATTCATAATCAAATCAATAACAAAGAGATTAAAAGATTGTCTTGATTGTTGGCATTGGTCTTGCGACTTTGAAGAAGATGCCTCATAAACCCCTCTCGCCTCTTCAGAAGATGCAAAAAAATATTTTTATTTGTTGGGGCCTTTATCACAGTGCCGAAAGATTGAGATTCACCAGTAGTTTTTATGGCCAAAAATGATGGATTTTTTTTGAGCCACATTTTAGCTTGCTAAAATAAAAAAGTGGAGAGCGCACAATGCAAACAATTTTTTAATCCAACTCAGCCGCACAAAAAAATATAAACAATTCCATTGGGAAGTACTAAAGGGGTTGTCCTCAACTTGGATTCTTGAGGATTTTAATGGATTTTAGAATTCCATCAAAATTTAGGTATCCTCGATTTAGATTTCAGTGTGGAGTCTACGAAAATATGAGTATCCTCAAACATTGCGTGGATTTTAATGGATTTTAATTCTTATGGATTTTAAATGATTTGAGTGGAATTATACACACAATACAAGTCATCCAAAATCTTGTCTAGGCCCCTCGGATTTCAAATCTGAGCAAGAAGAAACGAGTGGAAGAGAAAAGACGACTAGATTGAGGCCTAGTTAGCTAGAATCCCATGTCCGGCGATGGAGGGACACTGGCCATCCCAGAGTTCTAGGGGGTGTCCGCAAACAAACAAATCGTTCCATTTTTTTATCGTTGGAATGAAGAACAATCGAGAGAAGTCCATGGTTGCCGTGTATGATTAGTAACTCGTCGAATTGCAGTCATAGGAGAGATAGAAGCCCATAGCGAAGGTGACATCACCTATTAATTGCACCAATGGAATCCCTACAACTTGCTATGTCCATGAATTGAAGCCAACCTTTGCACATTTGCCAACACACACATTTGACCGTAAGTATATCTTAATCTCTATTAATAAAAAAAATATTAAAAATCAGATTTTGAAAATTTGTAATGAGATGAATTGAAAAATATATTTTTTTAAAAATAATTTCCATAAAATAATAGTGTAAAATGTAGTCAAAGTAGATCATGTGAACAGTGCAAAAAGTCAACATGTTGCGATTAAAAAGAGACGGAGAGTAGTATATTTTAACCCCACTATCTAGTTGACTAGTTTGCAGGCATGGCAATGCAATTTTATGTCCCATTAAAGATGTTCTAATAGACTAGTACATCCACCCTACAATTTCATAGGGTAGGATTCCAAAGAATAAACCCACATATCTACTGTATAATTTCATAGGATAGGTTTCAATCTATTAACTCAAAAACCAAACAGGTTTACACATCAAAACCCGGACTCGTTCGTCAAGCACTACACTGGATGGACTAGAGGTAGAATTTCTCCTATACAATAGGAGATAATCTCAACACGGAAGTAAATTACATTCGGTACAAATGAAGAAATAGGAAGGCAAATTCACGTAAAGTACACACTATTATTGCCCTGTCATTTGCAACTTGCAAGGCAAGCTCCAACCTAAAACTATGTATGAACCTAGCACACTGCACATTTCAATTTCAACATATTATTTCTAACCGAGTAAGCTGCAACTAAAATATGAAACTGTGACTCGAAACAAACATCATTAAACTAGACTCGCCATAACTACTATCTATATTCATTATTTGTTGATCCCTTGACTGCCCAAATCAGATGCAGCTTTTGATGCTTTGCTCAAAAACCCCGAGACCCATAAAGCACTTTTGGAGAAATAGGAGCTTCCAACAACTGCATTTGCAGCTGCGAAAGCGGTTTTCCCAGTAGCCGATACAGCCAACTTGGTGCTTTCCAAAATGTGTAACTTCTGATCCACCGATCTAACAGCTTCAACCCCCGCAAAAACCTTGTTGGTAAGGCCTGCCCTCTCGCTTAAAACAGCCACTTTGGCTGCTGCAGTGGCTGACAATTGATATGATTCGTCAAAAGCTTTAGCCTTACCCAGAGCATCTTTCCCTAGCACATACCCTTTAGACAGCATTAATTTGACCACATCTTGTGCAATGGTCACAGCTTCACCCGCAGAAGGAATGTATTGGTGGCCTTGTGCATGCCCCTAAAAGGATAGATACGGTAATCAGCAAGTGAGACAAGACAACAATAATTAAATAAGATAATTAGAGTATATTTGAAAAATAATTTTGATAGGTATATAATAGGGTTTTTTACGAGAATATTACTAAAATAAAACTTATTTACATAAATATGACTATTCATTACTACAACGTAGTGCTGTGGTAACTAAAGTTCAAAACTTGAACATGAATTACTATGATTTCATTACTACTCTAGTAATGAATCATATTTTTGTAAATCATCTTTATTTTGGTCATATTTATGTAATTATTTCTATATAATATAATGGGGTTAGTGTTGATAACTGCGATTTTATACATGTATTATTTTTAACATTTAATGATTAAATTGTCATTTTAGATTGTTAATTGTTTCCTAAAAAGGAAAGTGGGAACCTTTCTATGGGATGGAGGGAGTACATCTTTTGGGCTGTTGGCAGGGAAGAGAAGGTTTGGAGAACTTCTTAATAAAAAGCTATTCACTATAAAAATGAATTATTAACTTATCACATGATCTTACAAAATTTTAATCACCTTTTCTTTGTTTTTAGAAACAGTATATTTATCAACATCCATACCAAGCCCATTAATAGGGTGTGAGAAGACATGGAGGATAATAAGAAGGGGAAAATGTATAATAAACATTGGCTAAAACTCGATGAATTACTTTACTTGTTGACACTCATTTTACTTATATCTATCATATAAACATTATGAAATTTAATTATACATATACAATAGTATATTAGATCAAACAAAAAGAACTCTGAATTAATGCGAGAAATGAGAATCGATGTAGTGCATTGGATGTGAGATCTAATGGCTCTAAAGATGTCAACTGTGCATCTAATTAGGTCAACTCTTGATATTGTCGCCGCATTTTTTGACCTGATTTGATGCACAGTTGGTACCTTAGAGCCGTTAATCTCACATCCAATGCATTAGATGTTTCTCATTTCTCACATTAAGACTTCTTTTGTTTGATCATATATACACACACACACACACACACACACACACACACACACATATATATATAAAAGTAGATTACTTAATGTTTATATGATAGACATATATATATTAATTCCAGGGTCCAAAAGGACCCTAAGGGCCTAACCGCCTAAGATGCACAATTTTTGTGTTCATTAGTATTAGCTATTGATTTTGACCATGATATTTAATATTTGTTTAAAAAAAGTGAGCGCTACGGTATCTCACAAATAAATAAGGATACCGTACCTACACCTTAGTTTTAAAAGGCACGAGGCGGCGCGAGGCGTTTTCATTGATTTACCCGAGGCGCGAGGCGCTAGGCGGCGAGGCGCGCGCCTCACGGATCTTTATGTCATATCTTTGGTAAAATATATTTATGCTACTTCTACATGAAACACTCTTCTCAAAAAGTGATAACATCACAAAAATACTTCAAACTATTAAACAATCTTAATAAACATCCCAAATATTATTAAGACAAGCAAGAAATATATATTAAACGGCATCATTGCTAAAAGTCAAGTCACAAAACTCAATTTTAAAACTTCAAAACATAAATAATAAACCATGGTATTATATTAAAAATTAATAATAAAAACTGTTATATATTGGATAATTAAAAACAAATATTTAGGTACCATCCTCAGCCTGATTTAAAACAGATCGATAGAGGTAGTAACTCTACAATTTCAAGGTAATAAAATAATACATACTTAATTAATAAAATAACACACGCATAAGAGAACGAGAAGAATAAAAACTTACCTGCGAGGTTTTCCGAGGCAAGACAGCAGCGGAAGAAAGAATGGAGAAGAACAGAAAGATTAGAAGAGACTGAATCGCCAAAAGACATGGAATGGGAATCGCCAAAAGAGAATTCCACGAGGCGTGAGAAGCGCGCGCCTCTCAGACGCGCAAAAGGCGTCAAAAAGCGCCGTATAAGGCGCGCCTCTTGGAATCTACGCCGCCTGGGGTTATAAGATGCGATTAAGTGATCGCTTTAGGTCGCCTCGCGCCTTTGCGCGCCTCAGGCGCGCTTTTTTACTCAGACTTCCGCTGCTGTCTTGCCTCGGAAAACCTTCTGTTAAAATTTTAGATTATGTCCACCAAATTTTTTAAAACCTTCTTTTTTACTTAGATTATGTCCACCAAATTTCAGCTTAAAATTTAAATGAGAAGTCTGTTAAATAAATTATTGAAAAATACCGTGCCAAAATATATATGAAAAGCGCAGTGTTTTTCATACTTTCTCTTTTCCTACTTCCCTAAATAGATATCTTTCCTTGTTTGGTAAAAAAAAGTTGTTACTATAATTTACTACCCTCATTTAAAATTCCTTACCATAGCACAGTGGCAAGCTGGGATATCAGAAGGAATAATATTGATTCATTAAAAACCACTCCAAGTTAAAGAGTGAACCATTTAGGAAGACAGAATAGTTCTTTAGGGTACTGATCATCTCTGCTTGATTACAATGTAGAAACATATATTTATCGGATATTAAGGGTATCTTTCTTTTGACTCTTTTCTCCTTAGCCGGATTGTATCAGAAAACATCATAATAATATATACAACAACGACATCCAAACATTAATCCCAAAAGATTTTGGGGTCGGTTATCATAAGAGAAAAAACGAATAAAACCTGAAGTACCAAAAACCAATTGATAGAGAGTAGTAGTTTATGAGGAAAGAGAATTACAGCTGATTCACTTGCTTCTTGTGGCTTCCATGCAGACGGGTTCCAATAATCACATTCATCTTCATAGTGTCCCCAGCGTGTTACGCATACACGTTGATCCAAAATTGTTGCACCCTGTACAACATTCAGTTTAAGGGAGACCAATAAACCCATGAAGTAAAAGGGAGGGGACAGGGGGGGGACCAGGTACTCAAGCAGAATATTTTGAGAACATTTATTTAAAAGATGAACATATATGTCCACGTTATGGAATTAAAGCATATGAACATTTAGTACAGCAAAATTTATCTAAATAGGGGGTGGAAACTTACGGGGGAAAATAGCAAACATCCAATAGTTAAACCTGATAATGAACTAGTTTAAACGCATGTTTTGGTAAAGGTTACAACTAACAGTGGCATAAGGACCCAAAAAGTGAATTTGGAGAAGTCCAAATTCCACCATTTATATTCCGCCACGAGGCCATTCTGTGGTTTCATGTCTGCCCAAGCCAGGATAAAGGGGGGTGCTATGGTAAGCGGGTGATGAAAGCAATGTAACTTGTTCACATCTCATGACATTAATCAAATTATGAATATCGCTACACTTGGGTCGTAGCCCATAAATAGTGTGTCATCCTATGCCTGGGGTGGTGACAAATATGGAAAGGCGCACTACACTTCAAAAGCCTGATTGTAATAATAAGTATGCTAAGGTTGCTAGTTCATCACTTGGAAGGGATGCGTCATCCCAATGCTCGGGGATGAGGTAAAATATGCAAGGTTAGGGTGGGGGTCAAGGTCATGATAAGAATAGACGGTGGAATTCTAAGTTACGCTTTGGGACATGAAATGTTGGGTCTCTTACGAGGGGAGAACATTTGAGATAGTTGAGATTATGAGGTGGAGAAAAATTAGCATTATATGAGTGCAATAAACTAAGAGGGTTGAAGACAAGGAACGAGAGATAAATATTGGAGGTTACAATTTAAGGTATTCTAGAAAAGAGAGGACTAGAAATGGGGTAGGCATTACTGTGCTGCAGTGAGTGTACTTGGGATGCGGTGGAAGTGTTGAGGAGAAACGACCAAATCATGAGCATTAAATTGATGATAGGAAATGAGATCGTGTCATTAATGCACCACGGGGGGTTGGATGAATCTGGCACTCAAGAATTCTAAAACTTTAGAGGAAGTGGTGTGAGGAGTGCCAAGGAGGGTGAAGTTCAGGATAGGTGGCGCCCTTAATGGGCAAGTGGGCTCTAGTTGTGATAGCTTTGAAAGTGTTCCTGGAAAACAAGATATTCACATTATAATGAAGCAAAAAAGTGTTCTTTTGGGACTAAGGCTTGGATGTTATTATTATTGGTATAAGTTAGCTATAATGAACGCCTGATTCAAGAAAGAGACACTCACCTTGCAACCTATAGAAGTAGAGCCCATAACACCCAAATTGACTACCTTAGTATGGTTTACATGGAAAACTAGCTATACCGATTGTACGGTTATCCGTAGTGAGAGTGTAGTCACTCAACATAGAATGCCGGTGCTGGGTTTTACATGTAAGGAGCCTAGAAGAGCGTAGAAGGCGCATTAGGAAACAAATGAACGCATTGATAGTGATTACAAATAGAGCAGACCATTAACAAAGTGAAAAAGGAAGTACTCGCCTACTCGCTAAAAGGGAACACATTTTGGTGAAATGAGGAGGTTAAACGGGCCATAAGGAACCAAAACAAATGCTAGAAAAATTGGAGAAGCGTTTGGAGTGATGAGCACATAGAGGAATGCAAGAAAGCTAAAAGAAAAGCAAAGAGAACCATAAAGGAAACAAGAGGGAGAGTGAAAAGGAAGTTACGAAAAATTGGACCCTAAAGAATTAGAAGAAAATAGTTATACACTTTCTCATCTTCGAGAATGTAGGACTCAATTCTTCCTGCTTCCTTCCTAGAACTCTTCCCTTCACATCATCTAGACTTTGATTGACTCCCACGAGAAACATGTAGATTTTGTCATTCTTCTTTCTCTTCTTGTGTCTGGCAACATCCCTTGCATTTTCCCACTCATCATCGTGGCACTCATCAAGTTCTTGCCATAGAGACACCATATCATTGTAATAAGTTGTGACATCTTGATCTCCTTGTTTGGATTGCCAAAGCATCGTCTTTAACTCAAAAATCATGAGAGTTCTCGAGGCCTGAGTATGTTTCTTTGATGGAATCTCAGTCCTCCTTTGTTGTCACTAAAGAATTCTTTAACCTCCGGGTACTGTAGCCATCACCGTTGCTTAGCATTTCTTTGATTTCTTCGGTTCGATATCCCAATCTTTCCCTTCCATCGATTGCTATCTTGACAGATCGAGACCACTTTAGATAATTCTTTCCATTCAATCTATGACTGGTGATGAGCATAGATGAATGAACAAGAGATTAGTGATTTACTATCGAGCTAATTTGTGAGGTCGGGGAAGAGATGGTTTGTGATTAGGAAGATGGTTTAGGGCTATTGATTTGCACCATCTTGATGATGTATCTAATGTTCTGACACCATGTAAGTTTGGAGAAATACTTTTGTATATATTCAATAAGCCATATGGCATCTACATATATAGTGTGTAAGAATAACGACCTATCAGTACTGTAGCCTATAAAACAGGATCTAACTAACCACTAATAATTATCTAATAATTAACAAGTAATGACAGATAATTATCTCTAACTAATTACTAATCTTCTAGAATACACGTTTACAATTTTCTTCTTATAATAATCATTTACGCGTGAAATATTGAACAGAGCATGGCATGGTCGGGCCGGGATGGCCCCATTATCTATGCTTATGATTTAGACATGACATAAATTCTATACTCGCCCATTTTCCAATCTTTCAAACTACACTTGAACCAAATTCTATATTGTATAGGTCTAAACATCTCAAGCTTTAGTACAAGACTGCGTACATCCGACCCCCCTTCCCCACCGTAGGTGGGAGCCTTTGCGGCACTGGGGTAAATGAAAATGATAGGTCTAAACATCTCAAGCTAAAGCCTATGTATAAAAAAATCTTGGAAAACTCATTTCCACCCAAAATAGTAACTAAGTCTACCGTAGAAGATAGAGAAAATGGATGAGGCATGGTGGGAGGCAAACTATCCTCCACAGTCCACATACTCAGTCGTGTCGTGTGATCTGTGAGGCGCATCTGACTTAATGAAGAGAAATATAGATAAAAAAATTAGTTGTAGCACTTACACTAAGCAATACAGCTGTCTCGAGAGCATGTGAAGATCTAAATGTCACATATGCTGTACTACCATGTTCACCAGCTCTGCATTTATTACCAAGAACATTATCAATACACAGGAAAAAGACTATTTCAATTTACCTGAGGCGCAAGGCAAAGGCGCGCGCCTCACGGAACTTAACCGTATAACTTTAATAAAATATATTTATAATTATTCTACATGAAACCCTCTTCTCAAAAAATGATAACATCACCAAAATACGTTACACCATTAAACAATCTTAATAAACACCTTTAAGAAAAACAAAAAAAATTGATTCAGACAGTAGCAACAAACACATTGAACGCCAAAAGTCAATCATAAAATTGAATCTTAAAACTCCAAGATGTAATTTTAAACTGCTACAGTAAAAATTTAAACAATCTGGATGTACAAACCATCTTTATTACTCCCTCCGTCCCAAATTGTTTTGCAAAGTCAACATTTTTTGGTAAACCAATTATAAAAGTCAAACCTCCTTATCGATAATTAACTCAATTTTGAATAATTAAAATTTACATATTCAGAAACTACATTAAATTTACTTTAAAGTTGCAAACTCCAAATTAGAATATAATAAAAAAAATTAGCATCCTAATTAAGCAAATAAAATGAAACTGTTGGACCAAGAAAAGTCAAATTTGCAAATCAATTCGGGACGGAGGTAGTATTGTTTTAAAATTTATAAACTATGTGATTAGGATTAGGGTTTAGGGAAGATTGTTATATGATCATATCATCATCATCATTACCCTAGTGCCGCAAAGGCTCCCACTTACAATGGGGTAAGGAGGGGTCGGATGTACACAGCCTTACCTCTGTACTAAAAAGCACAGAGATACTGTTTCCGGATGACCCGTGACAATCAACGCGTCAAAAATTGCATGGACTGCTTCATAAAAAAGAAGCGCAGACAGTTTAGTGAGCCATTTTGCTTTATTCCATCATATTCTCAAGACAAAAAATATTGAGTCTTTGGCTCCATTGCAAATGATGGAAATTGTTATATGATCATAAGTTTAAATATAAATAATTTAAACTATTTGATAATATAAAAAATTAAGACAAAAAGAGAAGAAAGAGTAAAAGGATCCAAAAAATTAAAACTTACATGTGACACTAGACAGGAGCGGAAGAAAGAGGATAGGAGATTGTGGAAGCATAGGAGAGGCGGAATATTAGAGAGAAAACTTAGAGTTTGATGGAGTCAAGGAACCTCACCCCATCAATATATAATACCTACGGAACTTTGGAACTAGATACGTGAATCGCCAAGCGTTCGAACTGGGTATGTGAATCGCCAAAAAAAAAGATGAGCAAACACCTTCTCAAAGGCGCCAAAGGCGGACGCCTCTCAGACTCGCAAAAAGCAACAAAAGGCGAGGTATGGGGCGTGCCTGTTAGAATCTGTTGCGCCTGGGTTTTTTGGATGCGGCATGCCCATCGCCTAGCGGCGCCTTGTGCCTTTTCGCGCCTTAGACGCGCTTTTTGAAACCAAGTGTCATAAATGGCACTATATTCCAAGCATGGTAGTAATTACTCTTATTTAGGGAGGATACATAGTACTCTTATTTTAGAATACCACATTGCTTTTACTCTTATTTACGGCTATTTCTAAATGTAAGAAATAACATCCAAGTATTTTTCGCTGCGCTGATTAAGATATCAGCTATAAATTAGGTAGACAACATCAGTTATGGGAACATTTCATTCTCATCACACGGAAAGGCATCACCAGAGAAGAAAAGGACTGAACATGTGATCATAAAATGAGTACTCCAGGAGATTAGAACAATCTGTGGCGGGGGCGGAAATGTGGAGTTAGGGGAGCCAAAGCTTTAAAATATTATATTGTGGGGCCAAAGCTTAAAACACCAACATATTTTTTACAAAACTATTAGGTATGTTCAATATTCAGTCATGAGAAGAAATGGAGCATTAGTTAGTAGAATGACCAACATTAACAACGTCAAATCAAAAAGAAATTAATAGACCCAAACCAAACAACCCTTTTATGTACTACCTGACAATCTCCACATGATCAATCTTCCCACAAAGAGCAAAGAAATCATTGATGTCCTTCTCAGTAGCAATTGGGGACAGGCTTGTAACTTCAGCAGTGTAGCCACCTGGACTCATGGATATTGGTTCACCGGACTTTAATGGAAAAGATGTAAAGGTTCCTGTGAGAAACAACATCAGGAGATGATGGCATGTCACCAAGTATTCAATTACACAACTAATTGAAAGATACAATTAAGCATACATTAGTACCAGAGAGAAACAGAGTTCATAGCAGAACCGTGTCCTCTTCAAGCTTTCTTTAAGGGAAAAAATTATAATATAAATGTTGAACACTGAATAAAAGTTCCCAATCCCATTGCAGATCAGTACAGACACCGAATAGAAGCGGATTTATTATAAAAACAGAAAAAAGAATAAATAGATTACGTTATTAAAACATCAACTGAAACAAGCGCAAATCCCTAATTCGATAGCTAACTGCACAGTTAGTCGCAAGCGGGACCACAATCAAAGATTTATTTCCTAGAATTTCATTCCAGCAAAGAAAATGATGAACCAAAGCAGTATACAATTATAATCATATCACTTTTTGAGTTTTGAAATTAATTAAACACAAATAAATCGTTCAACCGAAAGCTTGCAACTCCGTAATTAATTACAAGGATAACGACCTATTGATAAGATGAACTGGGTACATGCCTTTGGTGAGAGAAAATAAGAGATGTTCTCAGAGAACTCCGAAGCGAATATGGCAGAAGGTAAGGGAGGAACTGATCGAGAGAAAAGATTTTAGAATTCCGAAACTTAACAATTTGTTGATTACTGTTGTTTTTCATATCAGTATATATCAGCAGCTCGACATATGATGGTCAACTCAACGTCCGCGCCAACTATTTAGAGCGAGTGCATTCTGAAGAAATTTTACTGTACTATTTCGGACAATTTTATGACTTTTACATATAAAGATCATATGATAAAAGAGAGATTCTACATAATTTTATCAACAGTTAATAGGTTTACAGAAAAAGTGAATAGGATGAATAAAGAAGAAAGAATGACTAAAATAATACCCTTAGCTTATAGATGTACAAAATTAGGAGTACTAACTTATACGAACATAAATAAGACCTAAAAGATTTTAAAAGGCTGAAATACCCCTGCAGCTCCACGTCCAGTATTTCCCAGCGAAGCACATGTGACCTGCTCTCCCCCCATCGCTTGTCTCCGCATCTTCGCCCGCTGCCAACCCCATCGCAATCTTCGCCGCCTGCCAATCGCCTCACCATTTCCGCCACTTGCCATTCTTTAATCGCCTCCGTCAGATTCTTCTTCTCTGGTAATCATCTCTGCTCACAAACCCTAATACTCGACCGGGATCCAAATCAGGAGCTCAAGATGGTCGCTGCTCATTCTCAGATCTTGGTGGTGCGAGGACGAGATTGGAAGGGCGACATTGAAGGAGGACGATATCCTAGCGCGATGATGGTGGCTAAGGGTGACAAGCGGAGGCGGTGGTGGGCTGGCCGTGACGGGCTCACGCGGTGGTGTGGGACCGGTGGTGTGCGGTAGATGGGGGCGGGATGTGTTGTTGAGCTGCGAATGTGAAGGGGCTGGGGAAGGGTCAGTGGCACGGGAGGGGGCCTCTGGTGGCTGAGGTGGGTGGCTGGGAGCTGGTGGTGGCTGGGGTGGGTGGCTGGGAGCTGGTGGTGGCTGGGGTGGGTGGCTGGGGGCTGCAGGGGGCAGGGGCTGCAGCGGGCAGGGGGGCTGCAGGGGCTAGGTAGGGTCACTGTGGGGGGGTGGCGACAATGCCGCCGATATGGTAGCGGAGATCGTCGCCGTGACAACAACGTTCATTGGTGTCATTTGGCGGTTTTGATTACTGACGGTAGCGGTGTATACTTGGCCAATCGTCATTCGTCACCGGTGGTGGGCCACTGATACGGTAGGTCATGGAGAATCAGTAAAATACAAAAACGATGATAACTATGCGGTACTAATTGGGATGGAGGGTCACTGGAACGATAGTAATTGATACAATGATTACTAAGGATGTAGTAACTAGAATGGATGGTCACCGGAGCGGTAGGTCATCGGGAAAAAATAGTTCCCAAATCGATGTTGATGATAATTGCAACTATGGTCACTGAAGGGGTAGTAACTGGAACATTAGTCATTGGAGTGGTAGTAACTGAGTTGGTGGTCACTGGAACGGTAGTAACTGAGTTGGTGGTCACTAAAGCGGTAGTAATTGAAACGATGATCACTGGAGCGGTAATAATTGAGACGGTGGTCACCGGAGCGGTAGTAACTGAAACGGTAGTAACTGAGACGAAGGTAACTGGAGCGATAGTAATTGAAACGGTAGTCACTTAAATAATAGTAACTGGAACGGTGGTCACTGAGACGATGGTCACTGGATCGATAGTAATTGAAATAGTAGTCACTTAAACAATAGTAATTGGAATGGTGGTCACTAGGAAGATAGTAACTAAAACAATAGTGATTTTTGGTCATTAATAATTTTTGGTCACTGGTGAATTTCGGATGTTTGGTCACTAATGATTTTTGGTCACTGAGGAATTTTGGATGTTTGGTCACTAATTATTTTTGGTCACTGGATGAATTTTGTAACTATGTCATTGGTAACTGTAACATTGGTCACTGCACATTTGGTCACTGTGACGGGTTACTGTAGCAGACCAGTGGGCTTGGGCATAGTAAGGGTGTAATAGTCCCTTAAGTATTATTTAGTCTTATTTTTGGAACTTAAAAGAAAAGTCTCTTTTTTTGTCCAAATGTTTTTAATTAGTATTATTTGAGTAGAAACCCCAATAAAGAAAGAATATGTAAATCTTGTTGTCACGCAAAAAGGTTATGAATAAAACAAAAAGGTAGAATTTGAATTTTCAAGGGTTGAAATTGGTGAAAAATGAATATGACATCAAACAATGTATATTTAGACTAACTAGTATTGTTCGTTGCATGGTCGGTATTAATCTAAACAATAATGTTTATTTCGAAAAGAAATATATCAAAAAATTACAATGCGTAGTTGATGGTCACCAAGAAAATTTAAAAAAATTAACGCAAAATAATATGCAAAAATTTACAGCTCTCTTTGAAGTAGCTTAAATCTTGAGATGAATTTAAAAATTTAGGATATATTGCTCTCAACAATTTTGGCTATAAGATCACCTGAAGTGTGTAGAATAAAATCTTCCGATATTTGAATGGAAATAGAACCATCATTTGAACCTCTGGCTATGCACGGTTGAGATATTTATTCAAAGTATTAGAAACCAAAGAGTAATGTGTAAATGTAAGTATATGAAAAATAAAATCTCTAATTAACACACATTGGAGAATTTTAGAAACACTTCTTTGTACACCACATTTAGGGAAAGTTCCCGAAATAGGACTAAAAGAGTTTGAAAATTCCAAAATAGGACTGACATGTTTTTATTCCCAAAATAGGAGTAATTACTGTCAAGTTTCGAAAATACTGACATGTTTGAAGTCTGGTACTGCCAAAACATGTCAGTAATTAGTCCTATTTTGGGAATAAAAACATGGTATTCCTATTTTGGAATTTTCTAACTCTTTTAGTCCTATTTTGGGTAATATCTCCCACATTTATTGGCTCTTTTTTGTGTTACTTTCCTTGTTAGCATTTTAGACTTTCAATTCTATTGTGTTAGTAACTTTGAATGTCCATGATTGAAGATTGTCCTATTTAAACATAACCCAACATGAAAAATGAATTGTCACGGACTCTTATTTATTGTCATAACATATGCAGCCACGTCGGGGAATTGTCTTAATGTCTTCTTTGAAACTTGAAAGGGAGTCTAGCTTCAATGCTTAGAATACCTTTGGTAAAAAAAATTGTCATCAAATTTCTTAGAGATATTAAATTGAAATGTAGTCTTGTGAAACTCATCAATCAAACCGATTCATACTCCTTCCGCACTTCAAAACTTTGTCAAGTTTAATCAATACAGAAAATAACAAAATAAAATACTTTGTACTTGATATTTGTCAACATGAGAGATAAATATTTGGAATCACGGATGAACTGATAAAAATGAAAATTGACAAAAATCAAAATTGAAACAAACAAAATATGAATGATGACAAAGTTATAAATGACACGGGTAGTGAGTTGTAGAGGAGGACACCATGTTGTTGGGATGAAGAAGACCCTTGTTTTTTACCAAGGCAAAGCCCCCGTGGCTCCAGGACCGACTGGATCATGCATGAATATAGCCTCGCCAATTCCCCAATCAACAATAAGGTGAAGAGAGTTCACTCTTGCTAACCTTGTTTTGTTTTCCCAAATTGACCTCGTCTAATCTAGCCTTTCATCTGTCCAACCCGCTGCTTCCACCCTGTCAAGAGAAGTTTAGTGTATAATTTTTAGAATTTAGTATTGCATTAAACACTCAACTGAGTCATTCATAAGCTACCTTGGGCAAATCACACAAAAATGTTGAATTCGATGGAATCTTAAACTACTTTGGTCAAATATACAATAAAGTGTATGAATTGTCCCATTGTTATAATTCTATGAACTCATTTTTATCCTTAGGTTTCTACACAGTTCCAAACTGTTCGTTCCATCTTCCACTGAGGCATTTCTATCTAATTCGATCGGTATTACAGAGAACTACTTTTCTTTTTTCAAAAATCATTCACCTTCAAATTCATCATGTATATATGTAGCCTTAGTTGTTTGCTTATTTCTCAACCCGTAGGCCTTTCAGCTTCGAGAATTTTCTCTCTATGTCGGTCGGAACGCAGATAATTACACTTTCCATTTTTAAACAAAATATTTGGCTTCAAGTTCATGAGAAGAAATATGAGTGAGCTACATCAATTGGGATTTGTGCCTTTGAAAACTAACGTATCTAAATTCAGCCAAAATTTTCTTACAACTAAATAGAGCGGAGCATTTCGGAAGATGAATAAAGAAAGACTCAATAGTGGTGGTCTGCGAAGAGCAAGCTTTCCTACCAGGTCAAGTTATCTACAATTATACTACTTTTGTCACCCTAATATTGGGACGAGAGGGAGTGGTGTGGTTTTTAAGAACATTAGAATTGTGTGGTGGTATTTTGAAATCAGGTTAATGGAGAGAGGCGGTCTTCTCCCTTAGATTAGGGTTCGGCTTTTTCTGCCGACCTACAGTGCAGCGACTTGAAGCGCAACGAACCAAAAGGATGCTAGGGCGGGTTGGCATCGCCGTGTGCATGGTGAGGACTCATGGACAGTTTTCGCAGGAACCGCGGATGGACGAAAGAGAGCAGGTCAGCGAGGAGGAGGGTCTGGTGGACAGTCTGGTTGAGAAGTATGTGGGCCTGGGTATTGGTGAAGCTTAGGATGAATTTTGCTTGATGGTGAATAGGAAGGGGTTACGGCGGTGGGGGAAGAGCGACTGGCGGAGTTTCCGGTGGTAGGGACGATCCTTACGGACAAAGTGGTTCGTTTTCATATCTTTAAAGACCTCATGGCAGCTTTGTGACGCCCGGGCAAAGACGTTTCGATCAAGGAGATCGGAGACAAGAGGTACCTCTTTAAATTCTTTTACTCTGTTGACATGAATCGTATTGTGGACAATGGTCCTTGGTTGTTTGATCAGAATTTGCTAGTTCTAAGGGCTATTAAGTCAGGGGATATCCCGCTTAAAGTCCCGTTAGATTCGGTTGAGCTCTGGTACAAGTACATTATGTGCCATATAGCTATGCAAATCTTGGAACTGCTAGGAGAATTGAGAATTATCCGGGAGAATTTGTCAGGTGGGATGACAATGAGTTTGATGAAAAATGGGAAGCATACATGAGGATTAGAGTTCGTATAAATGTAGGCAAACCCTTGAAAATTGGAACTACAATAGGAAGAGTAAAGGGAAGCTCCCAAGTTTCTGCTTTGTATGTGGAGTCATTGGACATGCAGATAAATTTTGTCCTCTATTGTATAAAAAAGGAGGTCAAGGAATGACTAAGCCATTTGACTCGTGGCTAAGAGCGGGTGGAAGGAAGAATAGACCATCTATGGGTAGTAAGTGGCTAGTTTCGGAAGGAAGCTCCTCAGCTAGTGGCAACAACAAGACTTGTATGGATATGATATAGGGGATATCAATCAGAGTAGGGTGGTGGCTCCTATCAATCCAAGAGAGACTCAGGCGGAAGGAGACCAAGAGAGCCAAAGAGAAGACGTACGTGGTAGGACCAGGAACATGGTGATGAAATGGGGGAAACTATGGCTCTTGATACCCCAAAAAACGGGATAGAGGCGGGAGCTGGGACACGGACCCACGAGAACTACTGAGACTAGTGGTGGCCATGTTGGCTGAAAGATAATTTTATTTTTCTTGCACTTTGTTTTTTATTTTCCATGTTTTGGACTTGTACTTTGTGTTGGTTGTGTTGTACATGTTTTTCCAGCAAAAAAACTTTAGAAGTTAGTGTTAGGTCCCTCTTGATTTTGATGATGCATGTATTGTAGATTCAAACTTGATCTTGTACTTTATGTTTTACGTATGCATGCATGAGAAAAGTACAAACAAAAGAAGAAGTACCAAAAACAAAGAAATGAAATAAAGGTACACAAGAGTTGACCCTTTTTGTGAAAATCGGCAGCCTACCGAGAAACTAAGGCACCTGATTTTCACGTTCCGCCTAAAAGTTCAAAGCATTATTTTCAAAGTTAAAAGAAAAATATATCCATTTTTCTTTTTACAACTTGGCCAAAAAGGAAGTCACGAGAACCTATTTTTGGCAAGTGGACTACGACCTGGGAAGAACTTTTGTAAGCCAACCCATACTCTCTTATTTACAAGTGTACGCATGGGCTCAAAGAAAGGAACAAAAAGAGACTCAGGCTACTGGGAAAGAAGATAAGAAGAGAGCATGCTGAAGATCGAGTGGAAAGCTTCAACGTTCAAGATTGAATCTCCTCAGCCAACGGGAGTTATTCAACTACAAAAAAATCTATAAATATTTAAGGAATGTGACGAAGAAAGATCAGGCGAGTTTAGTACAATCAAGACATTCATATCATAATATCCTGCAAAAGATAAAGTGTTAATTTATCACTTTACTCTTATTAGCTCGTTCACATTTCTTTAAGCTCTTAGATTAGTTCACAATGAATATTCATACTAGAGTTTAGAATAGTTGGGAGAAAGTTGTAAACTCTTTTGGAAGAAATTGTGATCCAAAGAGTAGATAGATTAGGACATGAGTAGCTCTTGAATCAGACTGATTCATTAGTGAAAAACCTATAGGCAAGAGTAACTTGGAGTAGGTGTCACTCCTTGTGAAAACCTGACAGTTTACGCCTTTGATCAAGGGTAAACTGGGCACTAAGTGTATTGGTTAATAGCTTAGTGGAAATCCATCTATAAGGTGGGACTGGATGTAGGAGGATTACACCACCTCCGAACCAGGATATATTTGTGTGTCAATCTCTTTTAATCCACTAAAGAAACTACCAATAAGCCTTAACCAATTCCCAGAAAACAGCTCCCTGAAAACATAGTTTTGGCAGTCAGCTGATCTCTCCAGTTTAAACCCAGAAAAGTGTGTTGTCCAAATCTCACAATGTCTCTCTCAAAAGTCAGGTCTTCTGCTGCTGATTCTAAGGCCTCTCTAAAGGCTTGAGAATCTAACTCAAAAAGAGGGACAAGACTTTAAAGCAAAAAATTTTAAAAGTCTATTCACCCCCCTCTAGACTTTACCTAGGACCATCAGTTAGGACAGGAGACGAGGAGTCTAGTCTGCAAGTCATGTGCTCGGGTAAGCCCAAAGCAGGATCAGCGAATTATATTGCTTCTACAGAGGTGGTTAATTCAAAGTCTAGTTCTAGGGCGGACGGTAGACAGAAGACTTGTTGTCACTTTGTAACCTGCTTTCGTTCTGTTATGATAAGTTAAGCCAGTTTCGTTAAAAAAACTAGAATTATGTGGTTAATAATGAGTTGATAAAGTGGGAATAAAATAAGAATGAATCAGAGCCACACAAATGTTATCACATATGGTATGAGACAATAATAGGAAGACATCAAAAAATGAAAAAATGGGACAATTATAGGGGGAGGAGGGAGTGACATTTATTGGATACGTAATCCTAAATCCTAATTTAATCTAATACTGCAGATGTAGTCTACAATTTATAGTTCTAGTTTGATACTACTTTTCTGTACAAGGTCTTCTCAAAAGAAGTTTGTGGTGCTTCTTAAACTACAAATCTTAGGTCAGTTTTTCGCCTCTAATCTCAACAATTATTTTTGCTCAACTTGATTCGCAAATCTGACTTTTTTAACCCGATTAGCAAACCACCAAAATCGGTGGGGCAAATATCGGTGAACACTTGCCATAGTTTTATTAGAAAACAAAGAGAACATATAAAAAAGGGGGGGACCAGACCAAAACCTCTCCCTAAGAGGCATTCCTCTTCCAGGTACAATAAACATAAATGAGGGAAAATAAAAAGAAAAATCGTGGGGACCAAACCTTACCCAATTTAAATACATCAAAGAAAAATTAATAACAAAAATAATAAAGACAAAATTTATCAGTGTGTAAAGCCTTTTTAATAATACTACTCAAATCATTAATAAAATAATAAACGTGCAGTGAGCTGGCATCAGGATTAAATCCGGATAAGTAGTGAACTGGCCAATTTTGCTCCCTAAAATTATGTTCGAATTGAAAGACAATCCATGTTCAATCGCCCATTTGTGCACCTCCTCAACCAAGTCTCTCCATCTTCCATTCAATTTCCCATCTCAATCTCCCTGGTAGACCTGCACAAACGCGGGTTCGGGCCGGGCTTATTCTAAAAAATCCGCCCATTTGTAGTGGGCGGGCCCGGCCCGGTACAACGGGCCTCCTCATATGTCCAAGCCCGCCCAAAAGAGCGGGCCGGGCTGCCCACCGGGCTTTCGGGCCCGGAAAAATTATCCTCTTTCTAATTTTTTTTTTAAAAATCGTAAATGTTTGTAAAATACTTTTATGAAATACACACACGATTCTGAAAAATAAAAACCATTCAAATTTAGAACTAACATCAGTATTTAAAAATTTAATCACAATGTGCAAACAATAATTCAAAGTACAATCAGAATGTGCAATGAGAATAGTCAAAGCATAAAAGTATCTCAAAAGACTTGATAGGTGTCCAGTACAAAACAGTTCAAGTTTTAACTAATACGGAGTACTACTTTATTGGTCCAATCTAATAGCAGTAGTTTGGCTAAGGTTTCATGTTGGCCTTCCTTAATGATAGTAATTTTTTGTGTGTATATATAAAATATAATTTATATATATAATTATATAATATATATATATATACACACACACATTTAACGGGCCGGGCTTTTAGGCCCGCCGGGCCTATATTAGAATCCAAGCCCGCCCATAATTTAAACGGGCCCGGGCCGGGCCGGACCGGTGGGCTAAACTGTGTGTCCAAACCCGCCCATTTATATGGGCAGGCCGGGCGGGCTGGGCGGGCCGGCCCGGTTTTGTGCAGGTCTACTCCCTGGTAACTTCCAAAGGATCCAATTCAATCTCAATATCCCCAAATCCTTGTTCTAAAGCCCATGAAAATGTTGTATGCATAGCATACATTTCAGCTTCAACACTCGACTTAGCTGCAACAGGAAAGGAAAGCGCCCAAACAAAGCCGCAAATTATACTGTGGGATCGGCCCCACCATACGCATGGTGTGCCGATCCCAAAACGGTGTCGTTTTTCATTAAAAAATTAGGTTCTTAGTCCGTATTTTTTACTCGTGTTTCGAATTTCTGTTGCAGCCGAGTTCGTTCTTCCGTTTTTCTTTGTGTTCACTGCGCTTACGATTCTGATCTGCCTTCAATGGATTTCTCGCTAGATGATTCAGCTGTTGTGAATTCATCGATTGAATTTCGTGATTCTATTCCTATTAGTATTCATGCCAACGTGATTCATTCATCCGGTGACAATAATTTTGAATGTGATCAGCCGGTTAATGTCGAAATTATTGGTAAACATTACAGTTTTTTAGTTTTGTAAATTTAATTTCTCTTATTTATGCTTGCTTTATGCTATAATATCTTTTGTTCTCGGTTTTATATTATGGTGTGAGAATTTGGATTGTTTTTCATTCATATTTAATTTGTTGGATTTTGTTTTTTTCCTTTCGGAAGAAGAAGAAACTGGTTAAAGGGCTTTTAAATTGTTGCATCTTCTCAGTAGAGGTACTTTTTCTGTCGTGTGATTGAATTTTTGTTTTGTTTGTTTTTAGCTCAATATTATGTAATTTTAGTTCATTTGTATGTAACTTTTGTTTGATTTTATGTAATTTAGTTCTTAGATTTATGTAACTTTGGTTTACATGTATACAATTAATATTCAATAATATATAAATTATATTCAAATCTATGGAACTTCTTTATTAGCGTATGTAACTTGCGCTACAGCTTATGTAACTTTGTGTGACTTTTGTGTAACTTTATTTCTAGTGTATGAAATTTATTGTAAATCGTATGTAACTACACTTTATTATTATGTTACTTCTTGTGTGGTTTTATGTTTCTTCAGGTTAGGTCCATGTAACTTATGTCCAATATATTTAAGTTTCATTCAAAACTATGCAATTATTGTATGTGGCTTCAGTTAACTTTTTATGTAACTCTATATGTAGTTGTATGTAACATTAGTCCAAGTTTATGAAACTTATGCTCAACAGTGTGTAACTTGAATTTAATTGTATGTATCTTTTGTATAGTGGTTTTTTTCACATACCTACTTTGTTATTTGTCAGATACATTGACAACTGTTGACAAGGCAACTGAGTGTAAATCACTTGTTGGAGTCAGTGTTAAATCTGAACAGGATGCTTATAATCTTTACAACACTCATGCTTTTGAAAATGGCTTTGGTATTCGAAGATACAAACAGAGGTTTAGGAGTGGCAATGTAAGTTTGATTATGAAGTCTTATTGTTGTTAGAAAGAAGGGAAGAAACTACAAAAAGGAACTGAAAACAAAATGTATACGAAATTAGATTATCGTTCAGGTTGTAAAGCAAAGCTGCAGTTTTCTATTAGTATTGAAGGTGAATGGACTTTTTCAAAGAATATTATTGATCACAACCATTCTTTTTGTCCAATTGGTCAAAGACACCTTCTGAAATCACATCGAGGTGTTGATCATGAGTATCTTGAATTTATTATGATTAGATAAGTTAAATAAGTTACTCAGTTAGTCAAATAATTTATTTTGAGAATAATATGATTTATTATTTTATCTTGTCTTATCATTTTGTGGCAGATAACGTTGACCGATAAGCTCTAGGAATTTAAAAAAAAAAATCTGCTGAAGTTATCCGTTGTATTTTTTTGGTAAAATACTTTTTCAATCGGGTCAAAATTCTATTTTCAGAACAACTAGAAGCATTTTTTAGAAGACTTTGAGACCCAAAACAGTTATTTAGCCCAAATAAATCTCTTTTATACTAAAGCCCTAGAGGATCCACAACTATATATGTTCGTCTAATACCCCGTAAGCCTGATCGAATTCTGAAATTTCATAGAGGAACTTGATTTATCCTTCATTCCCTGGAGACTGGGGACTAGGGGTGGGCAAAAATACCGAAATATCGGTATACCGCACTTACCGTACCGAAAAATACCGGAAAATACCGAAATATTGGTATACCGTCATTTTCGGTACGGTATCATACCGTACCGATCTATTTCGGTACGGTAACGGTAAATGTTTTCAAATACCGCGGTATACCGGTATAATACCGTACCGACTCCCTACTCAACAATTACTTTTAATTCTAATATATTGTAGAAATCCATTACAATTTTGAAGCCCAAAATTAATACTTTTTTTAGAGTCCAAAATTAATACTTAAGTTGGTTACAAATACAAAATTACAAAAATAAAGGCCCAATTTCTCAAACCCAATATAACTTTATAGGCTTCTACTACGCTAACCTTAATGACTAATGAGTAATGTGCAAATGTCAAGAAACAAGTCCATCTTGTTCCAAGATCTTGCAAATCATGATGACTGGGCCGCTGAGTAGCTGACGAGTGAAGAGAGATACACTTATCTGACAAGTGACAAGTGTATCTACATAAGGATTCCGCGAGTCGAGACACACAACTTTGTCCGAAAGTCTTATTCAATTTTTTAAAAATTATAAAAATGACTAAATACACAATATCATATTAGGAACAAATGATTTTATATCCATGTTGTTTGAATAGTTTTATTTATTTTTGTTAGAGATCACTATTGATTTAATTATATCTATAATTGTTCAAGTTATTTTAGGAGATGTGTTACTTTTTAATATGGGGCATGTTAAACTGCTTAAATATACTAATAATAATAATTATTATTGTTCAATATTGAATTGACATCAATAGATTATTAATTATATTTCGTAACATTTTAATAATAGATTTAACATGTCGCTAGTAATAACGATTTAGTATATTTCGTTAGTCTATGATAATTTTTTGTATTGGGAGACATGCACGGTAATTTACCGATACCGTACCGTTACCGAACCGAAACTTCGGTATACCGAAATGCGGTATACCGAAACTTTGGTAAGGTAAAGGTATGCAAATTTTGCATACCGAAAGTTTTGGTACGGCAAAGGTATGAGAAAAAATATAAGGTATACCGTACCGAACCACCCCTACTGGGGACCGGAGTCGGACCTCTCCTCTCTTTTAACACTCCCCTTCTTCAAGAATTTACTCTCCCTCATCTCTGTCTTGAACCAAAGTTGCCAATCAGTAAGTTTTTCCTTTATTCCATCTGATACTTCAATCTAAAAGGTGCTTTTGTTCATTCAATAAACTGGATGCAGTAGATTTTCATCTTTCCCGTTTCAACTTAAAAGGTTACAATTTGATGTTGTTCAAGTTTAAGTTGTGACTGCGTTAGTTTCAAATTAGATTGTAGTCCAAATATTTGATTCTTAGCATGGACTCTTGTTGCTCATAAAATCAGATGCGTGACTTCTTCCTTTAAATCCAATTTTGCTATGTTTGATTTTCATTGCTGGTTTCAGCTTTGAGTTTTGGGCACTAAAGCTTCATTAAAATCTTGGTTTTGTATTGTAATTCACATTCTTATTATTTAAAATTATAAAAAAAAAAAGAGTTTTGCACTGATTACCAAAGGAGTTCATCGCAGCACTAGCATGGGTCTCTTCTATTTTAAAAGGGATTTATCTTATCAATTTGAATGACTAGTTCCTAAAGAAAAACATGGATTTTAACTCAAGGCTTGTTTTAATGGGTTGCTAGACTGCCAGCTACGGAGCTTAAGTTAGAAAATCTCATCCGTTCAAATAGTTTCTCTTGATAGAACAAATTAGATTGGCAGTGCTATTCTTAGAAAGAAAGCAAAATCTAAATATGTTTTTATATTTATTTAAAGAGTTGTAAGAAGAGCTTACCGGAAGACGTTATCAAGGTGCCACACTTAGTTGAGAAATTTGAGTTCAGCTTCTAACAGGTAAGTTCACTACCACTTGTACATGTTTGTTCAACCAAATGCCAGAAAGAAGTCTGGTTGATTTTTAATAGATAATTGTAGACTATTTGCTATTATGTGAACAATGTGAATTATGTGACGAGTTATGTTATTTGCTAGATTAAGTTATGTTTATTATCTGGCATAGTCAATATTTGTTAGTACTTTTGTTTTCAGAATTAATGATGTTTTTTTAGTCAAACGTCATCATAAAAAGAACTAATACTTAAAGTGAAAGATCAGGTGATATGTACTCGGGAACAAGTTCCCTCAGTTATCAGTTATCAGTTTATCAGTTTCAGAGAGTCCGATATGTTTAGTGGGTCGCTCCCCTAAACTGTCGGATTGGTGCCTTTGAGTACATATCACGGGCCCACAGTAAAATTAGTCACAAAGAGTTTTACAGAAAGTTTATGAGATCTTTTCCAGAAAGTTTTACAGAAAGTTGTTTTTGAGATCTCTTTCAGAAAGTTTTACAGAAAGACGTTTTTGAGATCTCTTTCAGAAAGTTTTACAGAGCTGTTTGAGAAAGATATTTTGAGATCTCTTCAGCAGTTTTGAGAAATTATTTTAGAAAATATTTTCCTTTTGAGATCTCACTCAGAATGTAATTGAGAAGTTATGTGTTAGTTATTTGTTCAGTGCATGCTTATAGCCTAAATTTATCTATTGATAAATTGACATAGACTTCCAGATATTTTTGTGGATCCATAGTGACTTACTAAGCGTAAAGCTTATCAGTGTTCTTTCCTCGCATGTACAGATACTAAAGGTAAGGCCAAGGCCTAGGAAGATGATGAGGGAGTGGAACGTGTGCCAAGATGAGTTAACGGGAACGACCTTGGCGGCTTCTAGCTAGTTATTGTTTCGTTTCAGTATTTCAGTATTATAATAAAGAGATTATTATTAAGTTATTTTGATTGAGGATTTGATGTTTGAATAAATTCCTGGATCCAGGTGGTTATCACATTTGCTAGTGATAACTAGATTTTATTGAATTTTTATTTGGAGTTATATTTTAGTTATATTTGAGATTTTATCAGGGTTATTTCTTAAACAACGGCCGTTATATAACAATTTATTTTTAAAAGTAGTGAGTTAGTGTAACTTTTCCTTTAACCCTGAGAGGGGCGTTACACATCGTATGCTTCAAAACACATGCAGGTGGTCTTAGTGCTCTTGGTTTCACCAAACGTGATGCTTATAACGTTCTAGAATCTGAAAGGAGTAAAACGTTTGATGGTAGTGATTCTAACACTTTGATTTCTATATTGAAGAAAAGGGCTGAAGTGGAATCAAATTTTTACTTTGATTTTGAGGTAGATGAAGGTGTATTGAGTTGTTTTTTCTGGAGAGATGGGCAAATGAGATCGGATTATGAGATGTTTGGTGATTTAGTTGTGCATGATACAACTTACAGGACTAACAAATATGACATGATTTGTGGTATGTTTGTTGGTATGAATCATCATTGTAAGAATATTATGTTTGGTTGTGGCTTTATGTTGAATGAAAAGGTTGAGTCATTTGTTTGGTTATTTCAGACTTTTCTGAAATCTATGGGCAGTAAACAACCCATCTCATTTATGACAGACCAATCATTTTCCATGACAGCAGCTATAAAATCAGTTTTCCCTGAGTCAAGACATCGACTATGCACTTGGCATATAGATGAGAATTCAAAGAAACACATCATGTTTCTACGCAAGAAGATAAATTTTGTTCCTCTATTTGATTATGTTGTTAAACGATGTGACACAGTTGCAGAGTTTGATTTCTACTGGACTGAGTAAGTTATTTGTATTGTGATGTAACCTCTTATTTATTTCGTGTAACTTGTTTATTGCGTTTGTGTAACCTGTGTTGGTTTTATATGTATCTTTGTATTGGTTTTTAAATTGGTTTCAGGTTGAACTGATTGTATGAATGCAATGATAATAAATGGTTAAAAAGGCTCTACAGTCATAAAGTAAAGTGGTGTTCTGCATTTTCAAAGGATTATTTCTCTGGCGGCATTCTATCTTCTTAAAGAAGTGAATCTACCAATAGATCCATATCCAGAAGACTCTCAAAAACTGCAACATTGTGTGACTTTTACAAAATGTTTGGTGATGTTGTTGATGAGTGGAGGTCAGAAGAAAATGGTGAAGATTTCAGATGTTCGGAAGGCACCGTTGAGATGGTATTGCTACAAGATAGTATGTTGTCTCATGCTAGAGATGTATACACCGTTGAGATATTCAAACTGTTCTAGGAATAATATTTGAAGAGTATGTCACACTTTTTTAAATTAAAGACACAGAATTGTCATGATTATGTGTATCATGTTTGGTTGGACGATGTAGATTTGATTAGGCACAACGTTGCTTTTAATGAAAATGACAACACAGTGACTTGCACTTGTAAGCTGTTTTCCGAACTTGGCATTTTGTGTAGACACATATTGCGTATATATAATGTCCATTGTGTGAAATATATTCCTCAAGTTTATATACTGTCTAGATGGACAAAGGCTGTTATTTTGCAAAATGTTAATCCTCCTTTTACTCAAGGAACTGTTGGAAAAATGTGTGAAAAATTGCATTAAATGGCTATTTTGGGGCAATTTTTTGAGTGAGGTCCACTTCCGATTTGGGTCGGTTCAAAGTGGTTTCGGATTGTCCTTGTTAAGGGCTACAATTCGATATATGGTACGCTCAAAACGGATAACAGGTGAATGAAAAATCGCTTTTCGAAGTTTACCCGTTAGAAGGGAAAAAGGATGGGTTTCTAGTGTGTTAATTTCCCACACCGGAAAACCCAAGGGATTTGCTACCCTTTATAAAGGGACTCCCCCCTTATGGAGTTAAGATTCTTAAGGGTAAAGGCTCTCTCCACGCGCGCAGGGGGGGTGCAAATCAAATCCCGAATTCGGAGAAGAAAAACCGCGACTTGCGTGCGCGGGCGACCTGCGGACACGAATGTCGTCCAAAAATCTATCTCTCAAGAGATACGATTAATTTTTGTTTTCTTCCCGAAACGAACACCTCGTTGGTGTTCTGATGGCAGACCCCCTCATGGGGTATTCTGATGGCCGTCCATCAGAGTTGGGGGTACTCTGATGGCCGCGGATCAGAGTTGGGGTCTTCTGATTGGCCTCCGATCAGAACCCCTCCCGGGGTGTTCTGATGGAGGTCTTCTGTCGCGCTTCTGAAACGTTACAGCAATAAATGCCCAACGTTCTTATCTTTTAATGCAGCGTTAAATGGACAGTTCATGGACGATTCAATGCCCAACGGACTGGTCATTGATGTCCAACGTTCATGTCCATTTACACACAACAAATCCTCATATATAAAGGCTGGCAGGTGGTTTGCAACAACACACGTTCTTACACGAATTCATACACTCCAAGCACCTTTCGCACCCCTAAAAACACACTGCTAGCATTCTAAAAAATTCCTCTGTGTTCATACTGTGTTCTCGTTCGCTGGAACTCTTGTTTGTGTTATCAAACATTAGTTCGTAGTCATCGTATCCTGGGAAACGATTGTTGCAACGCTCCTAGCACCGTGGGAGGCAACAAATACGTTTTAAGGAAATCGTGTGTAGCACGAGCTTTGACTAATTCTGCTTCATCTCCTTTCTTGTTTTTCTCTTATCATTTTATTTTAATTAATTTTCTTTATTTTCCGAAACACACCCAACAATCTTAAAACGTACTTTGTTGCTAAGCTTGTATCATACTGATACAATCTTAAAAAACGTAGTTTGTCACTTCTGTGAACGAACTTAAATCTTTTTTTGGGCTTTCGGAAAAACGTTAAGGAAAACGAAAATGACTTCTCAAGAAAACGAGATTGGTGTTGGGCAGAATGTTCTGAACGACAATCACTCTGAAAGCGGAGCTCCGGTGAACAATAGTTCACAACGCGGAGCATCTGCTTTGAACCAAAGGGCTATCCCAATGGTTCACGGCGCCAAGGCAAACGTGGTGGAGCATGCTAAAAGCTCCAAAAATAAAAATAATGGGAAGAGCAAGCTCGGTCCCAAGGGAGGCGTTTCCAAGACGAAGTTCAATGGAAAATGCTTCAATTGCAATAAGAACGGACACAAGTCCTCGGATTGCAAGGCACCAAAGAGGAAGAAAGATTCTCACGTCAATTTGGTGCAAGGTGGGCAAAAGGATGAAGACATCATCCTAGCGGCTGTGGTTACGGAAGTCAACCTCGTTGGATCCAATTCCAAGGAGTGGTTTGTGGACACCGGTGCTACCCGGCATATTTGCTCAAACCGGGAGTTATTCACTACTTTTGAGCCATCTAATGGTGAGAAGGTGTGGATGGGAAACTCGGCTCATTCCGCGGTGGAAGGCGTGGGCAAGGTGGTCCTGAAGATGACTTCGGGCAAAGAGATGACTCTTAACCAAGTGATGTTCGTTCCGGAGATACGCAAAAACCTGATTTCCGGTTCGTTGTTGAACAAGCATGGCTTTCGTATGGTTTTTGAGTCGGACAAATTAGTTTTGTCCAAGTCGGGAATGTATGTGGGCAAGGGGTATGCATGTGATGGGCTGTTTAAGCTCAATGTAATGACTTTTATTAAAAATAATAATAAAGTCTCTTCTGCTTACTTGCTTGAGTCTTCCAATGTGTGGCATGGTAGACTATGACATGTTAATTTTAATTCTATACGTAGATTAATTAACATGGAACACATTCCTAAATTCACAATTGATGTGAAGCACAAATGTGATATTTGTGTTGAGGCAAAACTAACGAAAACGTCTTTCAAATCGGTTGAAAGAAAAATGGAACCACTAGAATTAATTCATAGTGACGTTTGTGATTTTAAATCAATACAAACACGTGGCGGTAATAAATATTTTATTACGTTTATCGATGATAGCACTCGCTATAGCTATGTTTATTTGTTGAAAAATAAACACGAAGCAATCGATAAATTCATTCTTTATAAGAATGAAGTGGAAAACCAACTTAATCGACGGATTAAAACGGTTAGGAGTGATCGAGGTGGTGAGTATGAAGCACCAATTGGTGACTTTTGCGCTAGTGTGGGTATAGTACACGAACGTACCGCACCCTATTCACCTCAATCAAACGGTGTTGCCGAACGAAAGAATCGCACATTGAAAGATATGATGAACGCGATGCTAGTAAGTTCGGGCTTGCCACAAAATATGTGGGGCGAAGCAATCTTGACAAGCAATTACCTTTTAAATAAGGTTCCCCGGAAAAAATATGATAAAACTCCGTACGAGTTATGGAAAGGCAGACGGCCTTCCTATCAATATTTAAAAGTGTGGGGGTGTCTTGCTAAGGTGCTTGTACCAACACCTAAGAAAATAAAAACAGGTCCAAAAACGGTGGACTGTATTTTTATTGGATATGCACAAAATAGTAGTGCTTATCGGTTTTTAGTGTACGATTCGAATAATCCGGATGTACATAAAAACACAATAATCGAGTCAAGGAATGCATCATTCTTTGAAGACGTATTTCCATGCAAGTCCAACGAAGGACCTAGCACGTCAAAACGAACATTTGACGTAGCTATGGAAAATACTAGCGAGGGATCCGGTGAAGAAGCCGAACCCCGACGTAGCAAACGTGCTAGAGTTGAAAAATCCTTCGGACCGGATTTTCTCACATACTTGGTAGAATTTGATTCGAATATTCTAACTTGTATGGTAGAAAATGAACCGGATTTTCTAACATGTTTGGTAGAAAATGAGCCACGGACTTATACGGAAGCCGTAACGTCTACCGAAGGACCAATGTGGAAAGAAGCCATCAAAAGTGAGGTGGATTCTATCCTTAAAAATCACACATGGGAATTGGTTGATCTCCCTCCGGGATGTAAACCTTTGGGATCCAAGTGGATTTTTAAACGTAAAATGAAACCGGACGGTTCCATCGATAAGTATAAGGCCAGACTTGTAATAAAGGGATACAAGCAACGTGAAGGCCATGATTACTTTGACACGTATTCTCCTGTGACGAGAATAAATTCCATTAGGATGATACTAGCAATTGCCGCTTTGCGGAATTTGGAAGTTCATCAAATGGACGTAAAAACCGCTTTTCTAAACGGCGATATAGACGAAGAAATCTATATGGAACAACCTGAGGGTTTTCGTGTTCCAGGCCAAGAAAAGAAGGTTTGTAAAATAATTAAATCATTGTACGGATTGAAACAAGACCTGCAAGTCATAAAAAGCATTCATTAGTTAATTATTTCATAGTGAATCATTTTGTTTAACTTTTTCAGTAATAATAACCTTTTACCATATCATAATCTTTAAGATTTCCTCTTTCAGCAACTTCTAATTCCATTCTCTCTACCATCCTTTCTTCTTTGTCTGGATATTTCACTCCAAATTGTGCCTGTTTATTATCAACCATGGAAATTAATCAAAATAATGAATGTTTTTCTATTTATTCAATGTATAAGTAATATGATACATACATAGACCATGCTAGAAAGTATTAGGGCGCGATGGGGAGGATTGTTCTTTGTTTCTCTGTCATTGAGTAATTTTACCCATGCATCTATTACTGAGTTGTCAAGATGGTCTTCTTCTTCTTCTAGTGTTTGGAACTCCTCATGGTTCAGAAAAAGTCCAGACTCATCAAGATACAACATTTCACTAACACAATAACACATGTTAGTAAACAATTGATTGATAAATTATAGTTTTACATTTGAGTATACATCAAGTTACATTTTTTTATGCGAGTTACATTTTTAGAAACCCATTTAATATCATTTTATACTCACAATTTTTTGTTTTACATTTTGTGTAGACCAAGTTACATTTTATTATAACATGGCTTACATCATTGTTATTTTTATTAAACAATGCACCAAAACCTGAAATTTAGTAAGATACAAAGTATAAATTATTTAGTGAAATAATGACATATATAATAAAGAATATCTTACTTTCCAACTTCCTTTGAAAATGCATAGTCAATCACTATTTTCTCTTCCTTCCTCATCTCCTTGCATAACCTGTGGTTATGTTTCAGAAATGGTGACCTGAATTTCCATTCTGTATCAGCTCCCGTTTTGACTTTCTTTCTTTTTGCCACAGGTGCTGCTGTGATCTTGACTTCTTCTTCTTGTTCTTCTACATTTTCATCTCCTGCTGCTACATTTGGAATTGTAGCCATTGCTTCTTCTTCTTTTGTTCCTAGCTCTTCAGTCAGAACATTCTCATTTGCAGTTGTAGCCATTGCTTCGTCTTCTTTTGTTCCTAGCTCTTCAGTGACAACATTCTCTTGATTTTCACTCTCTCCTTCCATCATTCCTCCTTCAGCTATCCCAACCATTTCTTCTTAGTTGTTTTCTTCTTCTTCTATGGATCTTGCAATCTCCATTATTGGGTCTTCAGTCATTTCAGCCACTAGATTCTCATTTGTTGATTTTTTTTTTATTTTGCGAAGGCTGTGTCATGCTAAACTCAATGCTCAGATCAAATGAAGGCATCGAAAATTTCAGATAAGCAACTTTTTCGAGTTTATCTAGGGTTTCCATTACCCCTGGTATATTGAAGAAATCATCATCCTCATCAAGAGTGCACTTCTCTGCCAACCTCTCTTTCTGTGCTTCATGCACACAACCATTAGCTTGTCTAAAGAAGTAGTCAGCTGTTGTTAAGTACATCTATTTTAAGATATCAGAATTCGATTTTTTTTTTTTTGAAATTGTTGCTGGCAGTTTTGAGAATTCCACAAATGCATCACTAAACTTTTGTGCAACTGCAATAATTTCCTAGACACAGTCCTACAAAAATTGAAATTCATTTGTAAGTGTCGTATGCCATTAGATATAAAAGATAAGCAATAACTTCAAAGTTTATATTTGACATTTGCAGAGGTTACATATTGTGTTATGCCACTTACATCTGTAAAGCAAGTAATCTACATATAGTGTTTATTTAAAATCTACCTCTTTAGAGATCATCTCTTCATCTTCATTTTGTTCTTCATTTGCTTCTTCATTTTCTTCTCTTTCTTTTTCTCTTCCCGAGCCCGAACCCCAGCTTCCTTTCATCTTTGATTCTCTTTTCAATTCTTTCCTTGTTCCAGATTCTGATTGTTGGATAAACAGTATCCAAAGCCTGACCTTTGAATTGCACTCTATCGAAGTAGCATATCATCAGAAACAACAAGGGTCCGGTGAACATCCTTGATGGATGAGCTTGCCATTCTTCCCCAGCATCCATTAGTGATCGCCTTGTATACTTACATTAGTTCAAATTCTTGATTTCATCAACTCTTATCAAAGAGAGCAAGATCTTGAAGTTGCTCTTTATACTCTGATTACCTCTGATGAGGCATGAAACTGTGAAGACGACAAAATTTCTCTTGAATTGATCTCCAGAATCACCATCATCAATGATTTTTTGTATCATCCTTGTGGTGTCTGGGCTTCCCTTTTCAATTCCCCAATCCTCTCTCCACTGCTTCAGCAATTGAATGTACTCTTCACTTTCGTTTTTGCCATTTGCTTCTTCAACATCAATCTTTCGCATAGGCAAACCAAAAACAGCTCTAACGTCTTGATCTTCAACATCCAACAACTCACCATTTGTGAGTTGTAGCTGTGCTGATATTGGTCGCAAGCTTTTCAATAGAAATTCTACAAAGTCTCCATGAAATCTGTCAAAGCTTAGGTTGAGCAAGCCTCCAAAGCCAATAACTTCAACTGTTGCTCTTTGATTTTCATCCAGGAGTTTAACCAACTTAATAAATGGAGCTGGTCCTACTCTGGTTCTTAAGTTGACATGAGTGTTTCCATCTATTTCTCCATCATGCTTTTCTGATTCTTCATGCGTTACTGCAGCTGTTTTTCTTTTTCTGCTAGTTGTTGGCTTGTCGTAAGTCAACATTTGCAATGGTTCTTCACCCTGTAATGGTTTATTAGCATCTTCCAGTTTAAAACTGTCATTCTCTGCTCTTGCACTGCTTATTGTGCTTCTTGTATTCCTAAAATTATACAGAATAACATTCACAAGTCATTATCACTTTAATTTATCATTATGAATTTATATAACACATAGCACGATTTACATAATATTATACACTAGTTACATAATTTATAGCTCAAAGTTACATGTTATGCCCTTGGATGTGATTCAGTTCTATATTTTAAAACTTACCCAAGTCCTCACGAGAGTTGTTATATCTTACACGCGAGCACATGCCAAATCACATACTAAAGCATATAGTTTACATATTTCCTATCATAATTCATAACAAAATATTTACATTGGTTATAAACCATTGAAAAATTATATTTTATTATTACTAATTTAGATAAGTTACATGATATTATACACTAATATCATAAGTTATATCCCAAAGTTACATGTAACTAAGCAATTACAAAAGTTACATATTAATATACTTATGTTACATAAATTCTATTTGTACTTACAACTTACACAAGATGTTCAACAATCAAGTATGGCTCCAATACTTGCAGGGACATAGTAAGGGACAGAGTGTGCATACTTCATAACATAAATATACATAATGCTTACAGAAGTGGAATATGTATTTTGTCCTCTAGCCATGTTATATATTATCATACAGAAGTTACATAAGTACTCAATGAAGTTACACCATGCACAAGCACTTTGAAGAATGATCTCTAGACAACATTTGCATTCAAATAATACCTTATAAAGTTTATATACTTGATAACTTAAGTAAACATCAGGTATTTTGACTTTTTAAACACAACCAGATGCACATTATGAAACAAAAATTACTTTGCTTCTATTTACATGTATATAACACATTTCAGTTCATAATACACATATTTTCATAAGAGAAAATTAATCACATTGATTAATGTCTGAGTCGATGTTATAGTTTATACCTGACATCCGATTTTCCCTTAACCCTAACCATTTTGATTGTACTTGCTGCTGAACTTGTTGCGCAAGTTGTTGCGGTGGAATCCTTTTCTTAACCTCTTGTGTTCTTCGCAGAGATTTGTTTCAAAAATAACTTCGTCTCGTCGAACTTGCTTCAGAAGAAATGCATAGTGAAAGATTTTTCAGAAAGTAAACTTTTGGATTTTTCGAGAGTGGAGAGCATAAGCGTTGGAGGGAAAAGGTGGGAAACAATCCGTTGGTTCATGTGCGCTTTATTTTTTTAATTAAATATATTTTAATGTAATGCTACGTCGTTTTGGCCGCGGGTGTACGATGCTCAAGATGGGCCACTCCCACGGTATACGGACTAAAACAAAGCTTCCGGATTTCAAGCGCATCACAACACCACCTGCGGTTTCACCCCGAAGTTAACGTTTTTGGCAGGTTTATAAACAAACAAATGATTATGAATACAATTATTCAATTGATTATTAATGATTCTTAAGTTTGTTTGAAAAAGGTTCAAGTATGTTTTCGGTCCCTGCAGATATAGTACATTATGTTTTGAATCCCTGCAATTTTTTTTTGTTTTTCGTCCTTGCAATTTACGTTGATTTTTTTTAGTCCATCACCGATGATAACGACCTCCACTTGACTTCAAAATTACCCCGATTAATAGATTTCCTCTAATTCTTTGTCATGTTATTCAAAAAATATTTAGTTTTTTTGAAGATTTTTAATATATATTTTTAAAATGTGAATACTTAGTTTTACATTATTTTAACTCTCATATTAACCTCAAAAAAGTTATGAAAGGTCAAATTTAAATATTTCTAGTAGATTTATGTAACCGACAATAATTTTTTTTGTAAGTAGAGTGATTTCGAAATTAGAGATGGGCCAAAAAGCAAATAGTGCATATTGCAGGGATGAAAACAAAACAAAACAAAAATTGCAGGGACCTAAAACTAAATGTGTCATATTTGCTAGAACTAAAAACATATTTAGCCCTTTGAAAAATAATAATTACTGAATGCATGCATTTTTCGATAATAGATTAATAGGGTTATACTGCGTATATAAAGTACATCATGCTTATGATTGTTCCACAAATTGAAATAACATTTTGCATATGTTTTTTTTTTCAAGAAAATATATTTTATTAAAAAAGCCAGAAAGAGTACATAAGGGAAAAGGATAAAAAAACGAAAAGAACAAAAAGTACAAATATTACCCAACCCAAAGACCTTTATCCCCAAAAACCCCCAACTCCCCACTGATCTCACACGTCTTCAAAGTCCCACACGTGTTTGAGATCTAGTCCTCATAAGATGTGATCGTTGATTCTTCTTCCTGTACATTTTTGTTTGTGTTCAAATTCCCAGTAGGCAAACAATTTTCTCTCGTCACAAACAAAACTTTTTCACAAATATTCCGATTTTCATCGGAATCCCAAAGGTCCTCAAGCGTCGAAATAGGAACTCTCTTCTCATTTTCCGAAATGTGACCAAGAAATTCATCTTCCTTCAAAGGTGGCTTTGAAGGAAGATGCTCGTGAGAAGTTAAAGACACCAGAGCCAACGATTGGTCTAACTAATTCTTCAAGGGCCAACTACTATGATCATTTTGCATATGTTTTAACTATTATAGTTTTAATTTAAAATAATTACCTATAGGATACTACTGAATGCATATTATCATATAATAAAGGCACGATGTAGTGGTGTACATATCAAACCCCGCATTTTCATCGACTATATCTGCCTAAACAATTCAAAAGCCTCTATTATGTCGAAAACTCACACTTAAAAACATCAGTTGTAGTTCCGAGTGCCATAATTTTCCTGCACAAAAAAGTCTTTAATCACATATAGACGTCCTTATTGGAATACTAGCGTTTGCTCGCGCAAGGTGCGAGAGCTTTTGCCCAATGTTAAAGTTATGCTCTTTTTGTAAGTGTATTATATGTGAGATTGTTGTGCAGATTTCTTAAATGGTGTATGAAATTATCCTATATTTTGATGAATTTTATAATCAATTATATTCTCAACTCACCAACTATTGTGGGAAAATTGGCTTATATTTTGTAAAGCCATGTGATTTTGTGAACTGCCTATATATGTATATTTTGTTTAATTATGAAATACTTGTTTTTTTTAAATAAAATGCATTTTATTGATAAGAGAAAAACAGTACTGATAGAGTATATGGGCCTGGACCCCATGGCCCGCATACTCAAGTCAAACGGCGACCAGAAGAACACCCACGTGGCCTCTTCGGCCCAGTGGGTCCGCATCGGCCAGGCACAAACCGGCCCAAAAAACGCACCTGGACTTCCGGGTCCGCGTCGGCCATGGACCGCATCGGCCATGGGACCGCGTCGGCCAAAAAGCACCGCATCGGCCCGGCTCCGTCCGGGCAGAATGTATCTCTCTACTTTATTTACTAAGTATTGTACACAGCCCATTAGTGGCCCTATTTCGCCCAAAGAAGGCATGATTATTGTAATGGGCCTCCTAAGCCCATGGCTAGGAGCCCAAATCCACATTTTTACCTATAAATAGACCCCTTGGGGCTAGTTATAGGGGGTTGAGAAATATAATTACTCACTTTCTCTCTCTAGCTCTCACTTCTCTCTAGAATTAATACTCTATCATTTGGTGCTTTCATTGAGAGCTTAGAACAGATCAAGTGAGTACCCTTCGTCGCTACCAGACACTACCACTAGCTATGACAAGGACTAGATCAAAGAACACTGGTAGGAATGCCCCTCTGAACCAGGAAGGGCAGGGAAACGTTGCTGACAACGTCCCCAATGACCTCATCAACCAGGATGAGAACGCTCAGGAGATCGAGCACGCGACGGCTGACCTTCGCGTCCAGCTCAACAAGACTGCCCCAGACGCCCGCATCGGGCTCGAGGACAGGCGCAATGCTGATCGCGCTTCGGGCCAGCAGGCTTCTCACCCTGCTGCCCCCCAGATCAACCCGGCCGCACTATCGGCCATCGTCGCGAGCATTCTCCAGGACCCCAATGTGGTCAGCGCTCTCGTCGCAAAGACAGGGGGAGAACAACACTCCGGCAACTGGAGAGGTCGCAACGGTGCCACCACCGCCACCTCGTCCGCAAGGCGTCACCTTCTTCGGTGACAACGAGGACGTCCTCGCCGTGGACACCCATTCCCACACTGCCTCACCTACCCGGGATACACCGGCCCAACCTCGCGGTAAAATCTCAGCCTTCAACAGGCTGGGTGACATCGCGAGCCGTCGGGTACCTACGGGAGGGGTGGCGGGTCGGTTGGGTGGCCGCGAGCCGGGGTCGCCAAAGGAGAGCTTCGGGTCCGTTTCCCGGACAACGGATCGGCCCCGACCAGACAAAGGCAAAGGAAAGCTGAATGATGATGATGCGCGTCACCAGATCAACCTGGCCCACGCAGCCCGGATTCAGACCCCTCTGGGTGGCGCTGCGGCCAACACGGACCCAAGGGACGAGATCATCGCCCGCCTGGAAAAGCGCCTCGCTGACATGGAAGCTCGGGAGGCCGCAGGGCGCGCAGCGACTCATACGTCCCAGCATCCCAACTACGACGCGCTCCTGAGTAAGGTCAGTGCTCTGGAAAGGGAGTTGGCCGACCGGCGCGATGAGCCCGTCATCCAGATACGGACCAGAACCCCCTTCTCTGCGAGGGTGCTCTCCGCCCCCATCCCGGAGAAGTATAAGGGGAACCCGATCAAGCCATATGACGGCCGCACTGATCCCCAGGAGCACTTCACCCGTTATCAGAACAATATGATGATGACCAACGCTTCGGAGGAGTACATGTGTCGCTGGTTCCTATCCACCTTGGAAGGACCAGCGTACGATTGGTTCAACAACCTTCCGGAGGGGAGCATCGATTCATGGCAGGATCTTGCTCAACGCTTCCTCACCCACTTTGCCGGAAGGAAGCGCGCGAAGAAGCATTTCGCTCATCTCCTGACCATCAAGCAACAATCGGAGGAGACGCTCCGAGCCTTCCTCGATCGCTGGACGAGGGAGGCGGACGAATGCGAAGGAGCCGATGAGCGCACCCTCTTGGCTTTTCTCCGCGGAGCACTCCGGCCTAGCCACTTCGCCCGGAGCCTGTTCACGGAGCCGCCGCGGTCATACCTCGCGGCGCTCCGACGCGGAGATAGGCACGCTGATGCCGACGAGCTCCTGAACCAGAAGAAGGGTGGGGAAAAGCAACAAAAGAAGGACTCGTCGTCCAACCCCCACCACCCGCCGGCCAACAAGGGACAACACCAGCCAAAGAAGGCACACCAGGAGCAAGGCGGACAGCGAAGAGAGGACCGTTCATGGCGCCCAAAATTGGAGGCACAGCGCATCCCCCTCACCCACCCGGTGAGCATCGTCTTCGATCACGCCGAGGCGCAGGGCCTCATTGTGAAGGACCCCAGGTCAGAGGAGGAGATATTTGCGGTCCACAAGGGAGGGACGTATTGCAAGTACCACCGCCAGACGTCCTACAAGACCGAAGATTGCACCACCCTGAAGAGGCACATCGACGGCCTCGTCCGACAGGGGAACTTTCCCAATTTGTCAAGGGTGCCCCCAGGAGTAACACTTGGGTTAACCCTGGCAAAAGGGGGGAAGGATCCTCCGGGAAAAAGAGGGAGATCGGCGCCCTCAGTGAAGATGAGGACGAAGAGGAGCCCCGCCAGAAGAAGCATCACATTCACATCATCGTCGGCGGGAACACAGGGGGGGACTCGGCTACCCAACGGAAAAAATGGGCTCAGTCCCTATACGTTGGTGAGGTGACCCACGCCCCCCCCCTCAGCCGAAGCGGCGGCATACGGAAGCTATCACTTTCACCGACAAGGACCTCCCCTTCGGCCCCTTGCCCCACAGGGACGCCCTCGTCGTCAAATGCGAGATTGGCAACAACATCATCCACCGCAACTACAGCGACACTGGCAGCTCTGTCAATGTGATGTACGTTGACACCTTCAGACAACTGAAATTGAAGAAGTCCGAGCTCCGGCCGATACGGACTCCGTTATCCGGCTTCACCGGGGACTCTATCGACGCTGAGGGCACGATAGTGCTTCCCGTTGTGGTCGGTGACGGTACCTGTCAGGCGAAGATTGACATGGAGTTCGTGGTTGTCAACCTGGACAGCGCCCACAACATGATCTGGGGACGACCGGCCTTGGAGGACCTTGAGGCCATCATCTCCATGAGACATCTATGCCTCAAGTTCCCCACCAAGGACGGTGTCGGCTACGCCAGAGGGAACCAGAAGATAGCCAGGGCTTGCTACCTGAAGCTCACAAGAAAGATCAATGAGGCCGAGGAGCGGATAGACACTATCACCACCGCCTCGGCCGAAGAAGACACACCAAAGGCCGAACTGGTCGGAGACGTGGAAGAGGTTCCGTTGGACATCTCCCGGCCGGAACGCATGCTAAAGATCGGGACACAGCTCCCCCAACAGATCCGAAGGGACATCCTCTCTGTCCTGAGAGCGTACGCCATCGTCTTCGCATGGGGACCAGAGGACATGCCGGGCATCAGCCCAAAAGTGATCACGCATCGGCTCTCGGTGAACCCGGCCTCCTCCCCCATCAAACAAAAGAAACGCTACCTCTCGGCTGACAGGAGGGAATTCGTCAAGGCCGAAGTGGCCATGCTGCTCTCCATCAAGCACATCAAAGAGGTGAAGTACCCCACGTGGTTGGCGAACGTCGTCCTCGCCCCAAAGCCGCCCACGTTCAGAATGTGTGTTGATTACACTGACCTGAACAAGGCGTGCCCGATGGACCCATTCCCTCTCCCCAACATTGATCAGTTGGTGGATGAGACGGCGGGGTGCGAGTTGATGTCGTTCCTCGACGCGTTCAGAGGGTACCACCAGATATCCATGCACGAAGATGACGCGGAGAAGACTGCTTTTATGACCCCGGAGGGAATTTTTTGCTACCTCGTCATGGCCTTTGGGCTCAAAAACTCCGGCGCCACCTACACAAGGATGGTAGCCCGGATTTTTAGAGCAGTCTTAGGTCGGACAATGGAAGCATACGTCGACGATATGATCGTCAAGAGCAAACAATCCACAACCCATGCCGACGACCTCCGGGGCATCTTTGAAATCATGAAGAAGTACAACCTCCGGCTCAACCCGAAGAAGTGCACCTTCGGCGTCCAGGGAGGTAAATTCTTGGGGTACCTGGTCAGCCGAAGGGGCATTGAAGTGAACCCAGAGAAAATACAAGCCATCATCAATATGGAGCCACCCCGCAACATCAAAGAAGTGCAACGGCTGACGGGACGCCTTGCGGCCCTGAACCGTTTCCTTTCAAAATCCGCGGAGAAGTCGCTCCCCTTCTTTCAGATAATGAGAAAGGCCACCAGCTTCAAGTGGACGACGGAGTGCCAACAGGCCTTTGAAGAACTGAAACAATATCTCGCCTCCCCACCCGTCCTATCCAAACCCCAACCCGGCGAGACTCTATTCCTTTACTTAGGAGTGAGCACGTCGGCCATCAGCTCCGTACTCATCAGGGAGGATGACGGGGTACAAAAAGCAATATTTTACGTCAGCAAGACGTTGCGGGAGGCCGAGCTCAGGTACTCCCCCATTGAGAAGACGGTGCTGGCCATCGTCCACACGGTGAAAAAACTTGGGCACTACTTCCAGGCTCACCCCGTCCACGTCCTCACCCATCAGCCGTTGGGCGCCCTCATGAGGAGCCCAACCAGCTCTCCAAGGATGATCAAATGGGCGATATTCCTAAGCCAGTACCAGATTGAGATCAAACCGAGGCCATCCATCAAAGGCCAAGCCTTAGCTGACTTCGTCACCGAATGCACGGCAAGGGAGACGGCCGTTACCACCACAGGAGCTGAACCGGACGAAGCCTGGACCCTCTACACGGACGGGTCCTCGGCCACCAAATCTTGTGGAGGTGGCGTCGTCCTCATATCCCCGGAAGGATTCAGAGCATACTATGCCATACGCTTCAACTTCAAAGTATCCAACAATGAGGCCGAGTATGAAGCGCTCCTCAGCGGACTCAGACTGGCCGCCGGCCTTAAAGCACGACACGTCAGAATCAAATGCGACTCCAAACTCGTAGTGAGCCAGATGGAGGGTTCCTACGAGGCTAAAGAAGGGAGAATGAAGCAATACAAGGAGGCCGCTGCGGAATTGCTCAAGGCGTTCGATACCTACGAGATCACTCAGATCCCAAGGGCGGAGAACGCCGAGGCCGACATACTCTCCAAACTCAGCTCCGACACCCCTGAGCACATCTCCAAGATAGCTAAGGTGGAGGAGTTGAGCATGTCAAGCATTCATGCTAGCCCTATACTCTCCATCCAACACCAGCCGGAGGACTGGATCACTGACATCGCAACATACATCACCTCCGGCACGCTACCAGAAGATGAGGAGAGGGCCAAACTAGCCAAGCTCAGGGCTCCTAGCTATGTCATTGAGGGCGACAAGCTCTACAAGAGATCATACAATGGCACCCTCCTCCGGTGCCTACACCAGAATGAGGCCGAAGTGGCCATGGAAGAAGTCCACTGCGGCGTATGCTCATCGCATCAGGGGCCCTTCAGCATGTCGCGCCGCCTCGTCGTCCAAGGCTACTTCTGGCCGACGATGGCGCGTGATTGTGCTGAGGTCGCCCGCAAATGCAGTGCATGTCAACACTATCAAAGGGCACCTGGCCGACCAGCCGTCAACTACGCCCCGGTCAGCACTGCCATCCCATTCTCCAGATGGGGCATCGACCTCGTCGGCCCTCTACCAAGAGCTGCGGCCAACAACAGATACATCATCGTCGCCATCGACTACTTCACCAAATGGGTCGAGGCCGAACCACTCGCGAGCATCACCGGAGCGCGGTGTCGTAAGTTCGTCTACAAGAACATCCTCACCCGCTTCGGCGTGCCTCAGGAGATCATATCAGACAACGACACCCAGTTTGAGGCCGAACCATTCCAAAGCCTCCTCCAAGAGTGGGGCATCAAGCACCGTTTCTCCTCCGTTGCCTACCCTCAGGCCAACGGGCAAGTTGAGAACGCCAACAGAACCATCTTGGAGGGGCTGAAGAAAAAGCTTGAAGAAGAGGGCGGAAGTTGGGTCGACGAGCTCCCCAACGTCCTATGGTCCTACCGCACTACGCCGAGGAGGGCCACCGGGGAGACACCATTCTCCTTGTGCTACGGCTTCGAAGCCAAGGCTCCCACTGAAGTCACCCTCCCCAGCCGACGGGTCACACAATACGACCCCGAAGCCAACGAGGAAACCATGAAGATTGACTTGCACCTCATTGATGAAAGACGGGAGATGGCTTACCTTCGGGCAGAGAACTACAGACGACAAGTCAAATCCTACTACGACGCCAAGGTCCGCTCACGCGAATTCTAGGTGGGGGACTACGTCCTCCGCCGAAGGGAAGCAAGCAAGCCAACGGAAGGAGGAAAGCTCGCCGTCAAATATGAAGGGCCCTACATCATCAGCGCCGTCATCAAGGCCGGCACTTATAGACTAAAGAACCCTAATGCGTCAGATGTACCACGATTGTGGAATGTACACCACTTGGTGAAATTTTACCAATGACTCGAGAAGTGGTGAAGCGGGCAACGTCCCCCACCCCTCGGCTTATTGGTTGAATAAAACACCCTCGGCCTAGCGCCACTTATTGAATAAAATTCATGTTTCATCCAATCTTTTAAGATTTGAGCGAAGGGAAACCTAAGGACAGCATCGGCCTAAGCGGTGCAACCACCCGGGCCCGGTGCGACCTAAAGCCGTCGCAATAAACGACGCACCTAAAGTCGTCGCAATAAACGACGCACCTAAAAGCCGTTGCAATAAACAACGCACCTAAAGCCGTCGCAATAAACGACGCACCCAAAGCCGTTGCAATAAACAACGCACCCAAGGCCGTTGCGATCCACAACGCGCCTACAAAGCCGTTGCAATAAACAACGCACCTAAATATCGTATCGGCACAAGCGGTGAAACACCCAAATCGGCCGGCGATATGCAGGACGAAAGACCTGTGTGCATGGTCCAACGTCTTCAAACGGAGAAGCATACCGCGTCGTCCGCGCGGAAACCGCAGGACGACAGGCCTGAATTAAGGCTGAGGTTACAAAAACTCCACCCGTCAGTAAAATTTCGCTTAGGACCACAAAGGGCGGCCGTCAAAAGACGATGTCTAGTCCGGTCCCTCGTCGACGATAGACGTGGAAAGGCCAAAAAAGATGCCACTGACACACCAAGCCAAGGGCGTATTTACTCCCTTGCACTAATTCACGCGAAAAAGCGTAGCGGACAAACTACCGCACATGGACGAAGGGACAGTAACCCTTCAGCCACCCAAAAAAAAAAGAAAAAAAAAAAGAAGAGGGAAGCCGACGGACCGCGCACTCGCCGGCCTCGAGCAAAAAATAAAATCCCCACAAAAACCAAAGCCTCAAAATTGGCTAAGTACATATCAGGTTTTCACTATACAGAGATCCGGAGAGCACGCCTCGGCCCAAACCATAGCTTCACAAAATGAAATCGCTTCGGCTTGGATTATACAAAACCACGGTCCATTACGTGGACGATGGGGCGCATCGTCTCCACGTAGCAAAACCCAAGCGGCGAACCGAGGCAAAGCAACTCCATCAAGGCAAGATTGACACTTAGAAAATTCTCTAAGACACACTACAAGAGAGACGATGCGCTACCATTCCATATCTGGGCATCGCGTCGTCCTCAACACTCCAAAACCAAGCCCCAAAACTTGAGACTTGGACAAAATTTGTCAAGGAAAAAATAATAAAAATTCACTGAAGGACGAGGAAGCACATCGTCCCCAAGGACAGCGATAGTAGGAGTTCGCCACGTCTCAATTGAAAGACGCCAACGCCCTCAAAACGGAGTCTTGATACTTAGGGAAATTTACAAGGATAAAACGTGCACGAGTATAAAGACAACGATAGAAGCATGAAGGAAAAGTATCATTAACGATAAAATAAGATACAAAGGGGGGCACTACGGCCAGTACATGCACTTCGGTGCTAGAGTTGCAAAATCAAAATACAAAGCTAAATACAAACTACGACGCATCATCGGCCCGCTCCTTGCTCTGACCGGCGTCCTCCCCATCACCACTATGGGTTTCGGCTTCATCATCCTCACCGGCCTGGGAGTCGACGGGCCCTTCGAGCAGGTAGTCATCGCTATCGCTCCACGGCTCTTCCCCCTCGTCCGAACTCAGAATCGGAAGCTGCCTCTCCGACGGGGGAAGCTTCATATCCTCATCAGGGTTCCTCATTCGACGAGGGAGACTCAAACCTCTCGGCCTCATCTTCCGGAAACGACGGCGAAGCCTCCTATAGATCAGCTTCTGCATTCTATACTGGTCGCAGTCATAAAAAGCCTGCATCTCGCTCATCCAAAATTCTTCACCGACGGGGTCCTTCGTCGTCCAGTCCTTCAACCTCTCAGCGACCACATCATAACAGAAGGGGAGCTGGTCATCGGCTTTCCACCCCTCGGCCTTGAAATCAGCCACGGCCTTCTCGGCGGCCTTCTCCGCGTCAGCTTTGAGCCGCTCAGCCTCCTCGGCTCTCTGAATGGCAGCAGCAATGGACTCATCGGCCTTCTTCCGGGCGGCCTCGGCCTCATCAAGCCGGATCTGAAGGAGCTTCATCTTGTCTTCCGCGGCCTTGGCTTTGTCCCTCAAATCTTGGAGGGCCTCGTCCGCTGAGAGAGCCTTAGCCTCCACTTTCTTAAGCCGTTCAATCTCGGCCTCCTGCCTCCAGTGCTGCTCCCTCAGCATCAGCGCACCCTGGACGAAGCGGAGTTTAAGATTAAAAGACGAACAAAAGCAAGGGAAAAGGGACAAAGGAGAATATCTCACCTGGACGACGTAGTCAAGCCCTCCGTCGTATAGCCGCACATGCTTGCCTTGTCGGCTAAGGTACTGGCGGTCATACTCAGGCATAGCCTGAGCAAGCACATCGTCACCACTGACGGTTTCATTAAAAAGCCCGCCCTTCACAGGATAGCGTACGGTGACCTCGTACGTCCCCTTGGCCAACGCCTCCTCTAAGCGGGCAGCAGCGGCCGAAGAAGGAACCGCGCGCGAGGCCGTAGCGGCCATGGCCGAGGAAGGCCCCTCATCCAGATCCACCAGGGGAAGAGCCTTGGACGGAGCGGCCTCAGCAATTGGGGCGGTGGGAGCGCCGGCCCCATCATTCTTCTTCGCCTTCTTTGAGGCCTGGCTCGGCTTCAGTCCTGCCTCGGCCAAAGTCTTCTGGCCTTCATCGGCCCCTCTTTTCTTCTTGGGAGCGGCCTTCTTGACGGCCTCAGCACCCCCTTGAGAACCGCCAGCAGATGCCTTGGCTTTCTCAGCGGCTTGGGCAGCCTTGAGCTCCGCATCGGCTTTCTTTGCAGCCCGGGCCATAAATGACATACGATCCATATCGAAGCCTGCACAAAAATACACAAGGGTTAGCAAAGGAAAACAAAACATCATGCAAAGATAAAGAAAAGAGGTCAACCTTCGGCCTCAGCCGGCACGCCTAGACGGGGCCCATCGGCTTGCTCATACGAACCGGTGATCCTCGGCCAGAAATCATCGTCCACATCACCCGGACAGTAGTACCTCACGAAACCGAGGGCGGCCATCCTGTACTCTGTAACGTACGTCTTGATGCTCCTCGGCCCCCCCTTAATAAAGGCCTCTACCTGATTGCTTATTTCGGCACTCCAAGGGGGGGTATGCAACTCAAAGAGGCCGCTGTGACCATTGGAAGGAAAGAAGCCACCCTTACCCAAAGTGACAAACACGAACTTGGCTTTCCAACCATGAATGGACGTCGGAAGATCTGTGAACGTCCTCCTCCCACTAACCTGCTGAAGGGTCGCATACCCAGCACAATTCTGGTGGCTCCCTCGGCCTATCCGAAACAAATTCATGAACAGGGCAGTCGTCGGCGGAATCTCCAGCTCTTTACACCGGATCAAGAAGCCGATGATGAGCGAAAAGCTGTTGGGAGTCAACAGGGCCGGAGGGAGCTCCACCATGTCAAGATACTCCTTGATGAAGGGATGAAGAGGGAACCTCAAACCCTTGGCAAAACTCATTGGGTATACACCAAAATAGCCCAAAGGCGGGTTCAAAACATGATCCGACGGCAAGGGGGCTCTGACACGGCCGTAGGGACCGACATACAGCTGCGCGACGTGATAGTCGCCGAGGGTCCCCTCCGGCCGAATGATGTACAAGTTGCTAAGATCTAGCTGAGAAAACCCCTGCGGCACCCCCGCGCGCTGCTTCCGCCGATACGGTTTCTTCGTCTTAGGAGCCGAGGGACCTTCCCCTGCTACGGAAGATACCGGAGGGGGGCAGGGAATATTGGCCGATGAAGAGGCCCCATCCCCCCTCAAAGGCGAATTGGACGTCGCTTCGTCCTCACCAGAGTTTTGAGCACCACCGTCCTCGCTCAAACGTTCCTCGTCCACCGAGGTGCGATAATCAGCCGTGTTTTCCATCTCCACGGCCAGTTCGTCCACAAGAGTCAAGTTGATCCGAGGCGATGTATCTTCCTCGTCAAATGGCCAGTCCTCTTCGTCCAACGAAGCTGTCAAATCAATGGGGGAAGGAACGCTACGGCCGTTAGAGAACGGCATAACACCTACACCTATTCCTAAGGGCGGTTTTTCGGATCAAAGTGGTTTCCCTACAAACACTAGATCTAACCCCCTAGGAAGCAAAGTATAAGAAAATAAAGAACAGGCAAGAATCTGACCTTGAAGATTTGAAGATCCGAAGGGAGGTTGATGAACACTTGAAGGAACCTTGGGAGCTTTCTCTCTCTAGAAAATTGGGCAGCAATTTGACAAACGGCAAAAGCACAAATGAGGTATCACCTCGGAGTTGAGGGGTATTTATAGACACCCCTCCAACGGTCACTACACGTGGCAAACTCCAATTGGTCACCTCAACGGCACCTCTCCCAAAGCCAATCAGCGCTTGCCTTTTCACATTCCACTTTGAGACCGCCGCTACGGCCCCACAAGCCCTGAGACTAGGGTAGGCACCGGCCTACTCACTCAAAAACAAGGAGAAACCCGCTACGGCCCAAATTTACCAAAGACATGGACGCATCAGCGAAACGCGCTACGGCCCCAAAGCAACCTCAAGAACCACAAGTACCGCTACGTCTACTCACGCGCACATCGTTTGATGATGACCCTGGTATTGCGGCCTTCGTCCAAGGGTTCTCCCACAGGGTTACCTTGGACAGGTTCGCCTAAGGGTTGGACTCACGACTAGCGCAAAGGTATCGAATCGGCTCAGGTACACCATAACTCCCTTGTGCCTCAGGTACTCTTCGGCCAAAGGAGTGGGGGACTGGGGGACTGTACCGGCTATAGGAAAAGAGAACAGCATAAATGGGAACGCGACGGCCTCAACACACAGAGGATTCACTACAGAAAACATTCACCTCAATAGCATTGCAGGTCGCATCGGCCAAAGAGCCCGAGAAAGTAGAGCCCAAAAACAAAATCCAGCGCGCAAACGGCCACATACGCTGGAGGGACTGTATCGGCTACAAGAAGGAAACAACATGAAATGGGAGCGCAACGGCCTTAAATGCAAAAAGAGTGCGCTACGGCTCACCAATTAGCCACGATTCACCTCAATAAACATTGCGGATCGCATCGGCCATAGAACCCGAACATTTAAAAGATTTTGGGACCGCGTCGGCTCACTAAAGCAAGAATACACAAGTCGAAGCGCTTCGGCCACATAACAGATCAAAAGCATGCGGCTCGCATCGTCCTCATAGACGAGATCAGACATCTTCGCCTCATAAAACTGACACCACAACGGCAGGAAGTACGTGGGGATCTCTTCGGCCCCAACAAAATGGTAATAAAACAGGCTAAGTTTCTCCATAAATCACACCTACTGCAAAGAGAAAGCGCACCGCATCATCCTCAAGCACCGCGAGCTCACGCAACGGCCAGCCAGAAAGGAACAAGTACTCCCTTTCGCTTCAGCTTCACCTCAGCTCAGAGAGTGGGGGACTCCTGATAGAGTATATGGGCCTGGACCCCATGGCCCGCATACTCAAGTCAAACGGCGACCAGAAGAACACCCACGTGGCCTCTTCGGCCCAGTGGGTCCGCATCGGCCAGGCACAAACCGGCCCAAAAAACGCACCTGGACTTCCGGGTCCGCGTCGGCCATGGACCGCATCGGCCATGGGACCGCGTCGGCCAAAAAGCACCGCATCGGCCCGGCTCCGTCCGGGCAGAATGTATCTCTCTACTTTATTTACTAAGTATTGTACACAGCCCATTAGTGGCCCTATTTCGCCCAAAGAAGGCATGATTATTGTAATGGGCCTCCTAAGCCCATGGCTAGGAGCCCAAATCCACATTTTTACCTATAAATAGACCCCTTGGGGCTAGTTATAGGGGGTTGAGAAATATAATTACTCACTTTCTCTCTCTAGCTCTCACTTCTCTCTAGAATTAATACTCTATCAAGTACAATGCGAGAATAAAAAAGAAAAGCGGTAAAATAAAGGAGAACATAAAACTAGTCCCAAGAAAAATCTCTGGATTGTGATCTAGTCGTCATGCTGTGACGCCTTTTGTTCTTTTGCGTTTTTCTGTATATCTTGAGTTGTGTGTTTAAGTTGTCTGTTGGCAGACAATTTTCCGATGTGACGAATTTTGCTTTGCGGCAAATAGCCCTGTTGAGTTTGGAATTTCTAATTTCTTCCGGGTAGGAGATCGGAGGACGACGATCACTTTCAGTTGCGTGTCCAAGAAAGTCATCTCTGAAGAAAGAATCGTCAAAATGGTCAAAACTATCTAAGGCGTCTGAGTAAGCCTCGATCAGTGGTAGTTGTTTCCAGGGAGAAAAAACCTGTTGATTCTCGACACATATCTGCCTAATTCGAAGACTCTACAACGGTCATTGCTTCACATTTTCATATATTGATCCGGGTGTCAATAGAGCAGCAGACTACATCGCCTACAATAAGATCCAGATAAAAAGATCACAAAATCACTTTAATCATTTTGTAGGCATTCTCAAATTTGATGCTATTAGTTATCCGTATGTAATCTAGTATTTCTCTTGGTAGGCTCGGCATTATGTCCTCCTATTATGTATCTTTCCTTATTAATAAATAGGTAGGGTGTTCCCCAGTTCCTACCCCATCCTCGGATGGTGTGCACTGGGATAAAAAAAAAAAAAAAAAAAAAAAGAAAGAAAAAGAAAAACTCGCCATCTGGATCTGATAATTTAAAATCAGTTTAGAGATGGATGTGTTGTCCTCGGTTTCGTAGGTGCTCCTATATTGCAAAGAGATTGAGTCGTCCTGCACAGACTGTGGTGGCCCTGCAAAATTAGAAAATTTAAACAAGTTTGACTTTTTCGGTGCCACCGGAATTTGAGCGGAGCTCCCATGATTTTTAGCTAATTTCACATAGTCTCCTGATTTGTAACCTGGCTAATTATGAAATACTTGTATTGACATAAGTTTTTTATTACTAACTTTGATGGTAGTGTAACCTAGTGTTATCGGATGTCATAAATTAAGTGAGTATTGAGATGGTATAAGTGTAGGTGTACATGTTGGGTGAGCTCTGAAGCATAAAAAACTTTTCAGATTACCAGTGTTCTACAAGCAAAGGGATGTTCTACCAGTAATATCCTTGATCCTAAGAATAGCCTTGAAATTCCTGAATGCATTGAGTCTTTGTTAGGGTGTTCCAAACTCTCGAAGAAAAGGGACTGTTTATTCCTTACCATTCACCACCACCTTCACAAGTCCTTCTTATCAGTAGCTAGTTTATTAGTGTATGTTGTCACTACTTTGAGGATGTTGTAAATAATTTTGTCAAATATTTTAGCTAGAGTACAAAGATGTAGTCTAGGGAAGAATTTTCTTGATTTAGTCTGTCTATTTTGTGAATATCCCTTTAACTACCTGAGCATGCTAGTAATTTTAATTCTGTGTTGTATTATCGTAAGTCTCGTTGTTCAGTTTGCTTGAGGACATGCAAAAGCTTAAGTGTGGGGGAATCTAGTAAGTTCGTAATTCAACACGCATTTGATGCTTGTTGGGACCGGTTTTTGATGGTTTTCATAGCTTTTAGGTGTCATAAGTCTCAATTTTAGCTCAAGTTATGTTTATCGGGCGTTGGTTCGAGTTTTGTGTTGTTTGGAGTCAAAATCAGGAAATTAGAGTACGACACCAACGCTTGAGAAGCAATCGGGAAGAATTGATGAGCATTCAAGAGTGGTCCCAGAGTTTTGGAGGTCTCCGGTAGGTTCACGACGACGTTTTGATGAAGAAAGAGCCTTGGGATCGATCACATAAGCATTCGGGAGCATTTAGAGCAAGAAAATGAAGAAATTGGATGAAGAAAGGGCACACACGGTCGTGCCCAGCATCTAGGCACGCCGTGCGTGCGTAACAAGGCACCCCGGCGAAGAAACAAGCCAGGCACGGTCGTGCACAGCAACTATGCACGATGTGCCAATGGAAGAGAAGACGACCCAGCTACTGGAGGTCAGGCACGGTCGTGCCTAAAAGGGAGACACCTCGTGCCTGACTGCGACGCGCGCGAAGGCTCTGGAGACACGGTCGTTAGGCACGCCGTGCCTGCGCCGGATTTTCCCAGTTCAGCCCGAATTCAGTTGTTTTCTATAAATAAGGCCTCCATACTCCTGTTTTGAGGTTACGGAGCTTAGAGAGAGACCTAGGGACAAAATTTATGTATTTTTCGCTTTGTTCTTCAAGACCCTTGGATTATTTGTAAGTTCCATCTTTTTAATTAATGACAATTAATTCTTTTCATCCAATTCTGTTGATTCTTCAATTATGAATTGTGAGTAGTTTTAATTAGGGATATGGGATTGATGAAGGAGTTAATCATAATGTATGACTAAATTCATGATGGATTAATTACATGAATGTTGTTTAATTTGTGTTTGAATGATTTAATTGATATCTCTTGTAACCTAGAATGGCTGCTAGAATTACAATTGCATGTAGAATGAATTAAGAGAGATTTAATTTATTATAGAACACTTTCACACACACTTAGTGGTTCGCTAAGAGATTAGTAATGATTAAGGGGCCGTACGCTCGCTCGTTTTGGCAATAATTTAGCTACATGTCACATGAGAGATCAGCCTGGTTCCCTAAATTATTGTATTCTACGCCGCGAGAGCGATTAGAACTTAGTATTGATTAGTGTTGCTCAATTAAATAATTTCATGTGATTGAGCCTGATAAGCCAGAAATCTGATTACCCCAGAATCAATCCCTGCTCTCTTCGTCATTAATTAGAAAGAACCACTTTGTTTAATAGTTTTATTCGCATTTTAATTTTCCAACCAATCAAATCTCGCACATCGCATTTATTTTATGTTTTTTCATCGCTGAATTTATTTAATTCTTGATTCCCCTTTTCCGTCCCTGTGGAGACGATACTCATTCTAATACCCTATACTGCTACATATTTTTAGTGCGAGAAAACTCACATCAGTTTTTAGCGCCATTGTCGTGGACATTGTCGGTTTTAAGGGTTAATTAATTCAGCGAGATGTTTTTTAGTTAGGTTTTTTTAGTTCTTCGTAGGATTTTTTCTGTGCTAACCTTTCAGATATTTTTCTAAGAGGCATGTGATGAATTCATTCATCTCAATTCCTGGAGGAACACCTTACCCCCAAACCTCCATGGAATATTCACCATATACGCGGAATACGTCATATCCTCCTTACACTCATCATTAGTATTATTTTCCTCATCAAGATTACTCTCTAGCACCACAAAATATTTCATCTTCCTATTCTTACTCTCCAACTACGCAACACTTCCAATCTGATTCTTCTCACCACTATCCTTCATCACGATATCCTTGGGTAAGCGCAAGATCAGGCTTCATTCATGATGTATGGCTAAATTCATGATAGATTAATTACATGAATGTTGTTTAATTTGTGTTTGAATGATTTAATTGATATCTCTTGTAACCTAGAATGGTCGCTAGAATTACAATTGCATGTAGAATGAATTAAGAGAGATTTAATTTATTCTAGGACACTTTCATACACACTTAGTCGTTCGCTAAGAGATTAGTAACGATTAAGGGGCCGTACGCTCGCTCGTTTTGGCAATAATTTAGCTACCTACCGCATGAGAGATCAGCCTGGTTCCCTAAATTATTGTACTCTACGTTGCGGGAGTGGTTAGAACTTAGTATTGATTAACGTTGCTCAATTAAATAATTTTCATGTGATTGAACCTGATCAGTCAGAAATAATCTGATCACCCCGGAATCAATATCTGCTCTCTTCGTCACTTTATTTCATAAGTCTGAGTTGATGTATGCCTTCGTGATGCAGAGTCATGTTGTCTGGATAGTTCTGTGTTGAATTTGTAGAATTTTTTGTCTGAATTGTTGTGGCTCTAGTCGTATATATGTTTCTTGATTGCATCGATTGTCTGTTTAACTAAGGAATGTTTCTTGTCCCAAATTAGGGAGTTGTATCCCTTCCAAGTGTGCCACATGATTATTCCTGATGTTTGGTTCCTTAGGATTCGAGTCAGTGTTGAATGTTTTCCTCCTAGCCACCACTTGTATATCGTTTGTCCGAGTCTGATGTGTGAAATGTTTCCTACCTGCAAAATATTAGAAAAGAAGATCCGAATGGGTAAAACAATGGGGCAAGAAAAAAAGGGCGTGGTTTTCTATGTCCCGGGCTTTTAGGCATAAGGGGCATCGGGTGGCTTGCTGGATGTTGAATCTGGTAATGTTATTTGGGAAAGGAGGGGTGTTAGAGTTGAATTTCCATAGGAAGAGTTTGATATTGAGTTTATATTTTGAGTTCCAAATCTGTTTTTGACTAAATGTTGTTGGTTTAGTTTTTCTGATATGGTTGTAATCGTTGGATAGTGTGAATTGATTATCTAGGGTGGGATTCCGGTGTAGTGTGTCACGAGGTTGGGACGTCACGCTTAGGCCTAGGGGGTGGATGACACAGATTTGTTTCCAAGTGTGGGAGTCTTTATGTGTTGATTTGGTTTCTCCTGATCTATCATAGATGGTATATGCATATAGTGTGACCATAAGGATGTTCATGTCTTTTATAAAGAAAACATTATATGAAAAATAGCTAAAATGATCATTTACAGTGACCTCAACCAATATAGCCAGAAAAGCAACGTCAACCTTACTCTTTCTTATTATTACACAATCCAGTGCATGATATCAAAAATTACATGTTTGGTGAAAATGTTGGCTTATAAGCTCGATAAGCCGAAAAATAGGGTCACCAAACAGGTTTTGAAAGGTAGACTATATTGTATATGAATTCAATGGGTGTGGTATATAATATTTGTAAATAGTAATGTACTTGAAGTAGTTAATGAGCATTAAATAGATAGTAGTCATATGTACTGTAATATTAGTTAGACGTATAAAGATTATTAATAACAATGCAGTGACTAAGGGCGAAACGAAGGTTTGGTGAAAAAAGGCGATTGTGAATGACGGAAAATTCAAATGCGAGGGGGCGGCACCTCCGCCGGATAAAAAGGGCTGGGGAAGTAGATCCTTTGCTTCTGTTGTCGTTGGGGAACACATTGATCATCCTTTGACGAAGAAGACTCCGTCGCGATTCAAAGGATTGCAATCTATTACCTTCCCAGATGAAGACATTCAGATTCTTGCTTCCAAACATAAGAGGGATTTGGTAGGATACTTTTTCAAAGGTCGACCATCCGTGCCTACTCTACGCAAAGCGTTCGCTCCGATTGAAAGGTAAATTTCTGAAGAAGAAAAAAACATATTCTAATCCATTTAGATTTGGAGGATGATTATTTACGGTGTTGGAATTGACAAGTTTGGGACATTTTTGGTAATGTGATATTGGTGACTAAATGGACACCGCAATTCAAACCTAATGTTGAATCTCTGGTGGTTCCTATTTGGCTAAGTTTTGAAAATCTACCAATCCACTTGCGTGATAAAAGGGTGTTTTTTGATATTGTTGGTTTGGTTGGAAGGCCATTGAAAATTGATCCTGCTACAGCATCTTTAGCTCGACCAGCTATGGCTAAAGTGTGTGGAACTTGATTTAACTAAGGAGATGCCGAATAAGCTTTAGATCCAATGTGGATCTCAAGGATTTATGCAACCTGTGGTTTATGAGAACAGGCCTCTTTACTGTGGTCACTGTTTACACTTAGGTCATTCTATAGCCTCTTGTCCTAAGAGAACTAACTTTCGAGTTGGGTCTATTGAAATAGAGAAGTGGGTTGCTAAACCCAAACATCTACAGCATATAGACAAACAAGCTATAACTATTACATACATGGATCAAGGGAATGGGAAATCAATTCAACAAAATTTTACACAACCTAATTCTGGTGACAAAGGGAAGGGGTTTTTTTATTGAGACACAGGCAGATAAGCAGCTGGCTGTGGTGGATGTCCCCTCCACTGTAACATCGTTCCCAAGTATAATTCTTTTGTTTATATTATCTATTGAACCTTGAGAAACGGTTAATGAATTTATGAGGTTGTAATTTTTTGTTATTACGTTGCATGAATAGTAAATTGCACGTGGGGCCCACGCCAGGAGCGGGGACCACCCGATATTTCTGGGACCACATATTATATATTCATTTTGGTCTAGAGAATACTTATATGATGGTGTGTATTCAAGTTGGGCCATAGGAAGGGCATAGAGTTGACTGGTTGGTCAAACAAGGCCCAATTACCGGTACTGATAATTTATCGGATAACATCTCGAAATGAATTTTGGGGACTTCTAAATTTAAGTTGAGAAATTTATATTCATTCTAAAGGCCCATAGTGATTGAGAACATGACACATATTTTATTTGACCCGATAAAATAAAATATAATTTAAACAGTCCGAGAAATACAACTTTTGGGGTCAAATGTACACTTCAGAAATTCCGGGATGACCTCCCACATGGGTGGGTGCCACCCCACAAATTGATCAACCAATAAAGGTTTATTGAGTGCAAAGATGGCTGAAGACACTTGAACGGATGGGGGAGACCATTTTTGACATCTAAGGGGTCCCTCTCATACTCAATTGTCTAATGTGACAAAAGGAAAACTGGTGCGTCCCAAGTGAGGTAAAAGTCTAGAGGCGGGGGGTGAATAGACTTTTAAATCTTTTCAATTTTCAACCCTTTTCCTCTTAACAGAATGAATTCCAATATCTTTTGGGAGATATTAAAACATACAACGGAAGTCTTGACCTCAGGAGTGTGACACTTTAAAAACAAAGGTTATGACCCTTTTAGTTGTGAGGAGATGGATGGAACAATGGTCAAATGTGTTTGCCAGAATCAGCTAACTCAAGGAGCTGGCTGCAAAACCTAAAGGAGCTGGCTGGCAGAATTTGGAGCTGGTTGCCAAAACCTTTAGGAGCAAGTTGCCAAAATGAGTTGCCGCTTCAAGGGTTAAAGTGTAGCAATGAACTATACTCTAACACAATGATAGGCTTTAGAACAGGTCTTAACACATAAGTATGAAGGATCTAAACCTATAAAGATAGATCACTTTGATGACCAGATAATAAGAAGTTGACTCACAATGAACTGGAAATGTTCACTGGACAGTTTTAGTGAGCAAGCTGTTTTGCTGTGAAGTTGTGAAGGTGAGTGAGAACTGAAGCGTTTATTGGGAGCAGAATATAAAAGGTGACACAAGATATATCCTGGTTCAGAGGTGGTATAATCATCCTACATCTAGTCCCAACCTATTTCAAATGAATTTCCACTAAATGAATATCTCATTACATTTAGTGCCTGATGTGAGTTTTCTCGCACTTAAAATAGATCGTAATATAGTGGTGTAAGTACGAGTATCGTCTCCACAGGGACGGACAAAAGGGAATCAAAGATTAACTAAATTCAGCGATTAAAAAGAAATAAATAAAAATGCATCGTGCGAGATTGGTTGCTGGAAAATAAAAATGCGAATAAAACGATTAAACTAGGGGGTTCTTTCTAATTAATGACGACGGGAACAGGGATTGATTCTGGGGTAACCAGATTTCTGGCTGATCAGGCCTAATTACATGAAATTAATTTAATTGAGCCTAACTAATCATTACTAAGTTCTTACCGCTCTCGCGGCGTGGAGTACAATAATTTAGGGGACGAGGCTGATCTCTCATGCGACATGATCCTAAATTATTGCCAAGAGGAGCGAGCTTACGGCACCTTAATCGCTACTAATCTCTTATTGCCAAATGTGTCCTAGAATAAACTAGATCTCTCTTAATTTATTCTACAGGCAATTCTAATTCTAGCGGCCGTTCTAGATTACAAGAGATATCAGTTAAATTATTCAAACACAAATTAAACGGCATTCATGCAATTAACCCATCAAGAATCTAGCCATACATCATGATCAACCCCTTCATCAATCCCAAATCCCTAATTAAAACTACTCACAATTCATAATTGAAGAATCAATAGAATTGGAATAAAAAGAATTAATTGTCATTAATTAAAAAGGTGGAACTTACAAAGAATCTCAAAAGATTGATGAACAAGGCTGAAAAGCCTTCTAAATTTTGTGCTAGGCACTCTCTCTAAGCTCCCCCTCGAAAACAGGGGTTTACAGGCTGTTTAAATAGAAAAATCGGGTGAAATTTGGGCTGAATTGGGATTTCTGGAGACAGGCACGGTGCCAGGCACGATCGTGCCTTCGATCGTGCCTCCGGAGCAAAAACGCGCATTTTGGGCAGGCACGATCGTGCCTGGAGGGAGGCACGATCGTGCCTGCCTGGCAGTAGCTCCGCGATGCTTTTCTCTTCAGGCACGATCGTGCCTACTTAACTTCCAAATTTGACGATGCTTTCTTCACGAAAGTTGTAGATAATGAATTCCTCTATGCACCCCAATTTTCCGAATGTGATTTGAATCATCCAATCAAGAGATATGATCAAAACGGTGGAAGGTGTCATTCTGAAATCGCAGCAGAGATCATCTGACTTCATCGTCTGTTTTTATCTTCTTTCTCTCAGATTCTCGCAAAGGTGTCTTCATATGATTTGTATCACTTGAAGTTAGCTTTCATATGGACTTTGAATAGTGTTCTTTGGATGTTTCTACAAGGAGATATGTTTGAACGATTGACAGAAGGTCATCCTGATCGCCGTTTTCAAGCTCTTCTCGTCTTCTTTTGATCTCATAATCAATCCTAGAGTTCTTTTGCCATCAAATCTTCATCGTGAACCTCCCGGAGACCTCCAATCTCTCAAATATCCCTTGAATGCTTCCAAACTCTTCACGATATCTTCTCAAGAGCCGGTGCCGAACTCTAAAATCCTGATTTTGACTCCAAATGACACAAAACTCGAGCCAACGTCTGGTAAACATAACTTGAGCTAAAATTGAGACTTGTAACACCTTAAAGCTAGGAAAACCATCAAAAGCTGATCTCAACACGCATCAAATGCGTGTCTAAATACGGACTTATCAGATTCCCCCACACTTAAGCCTTTGCTTGTCCTCAAGCAAACTGAACAACAGGACTTACGATGATCAACACACGGAATCAAAACAATTAGCATGCACACATAGTTAAAGGGATATTCACAGAGCAGGCAGACTAAACCAAAAAAATTCTTCCCTAAACTACATCTTTGTACTCTAGCTAAAATATTTGACAAAATTATTCACAACATCCTCAAAGTAGTGACAACACACACAAATAAACTAGCTACCGATCAGAAGGACTTGTGAAAGATGGTAGTGAAGGGTGAATGGTAAGGATAAATAGTTCCTTTCTTGAGAGTTTGGAACATTCTAACAAAGACTCAATGCATTCAGGAATTTCGGGGCTATTCTTAGGATCAAAGAACTTAGTAGGCCACAAATTAGGAACAATCATCTAAATCTATGCAAAGAGTATACATGGTGTACAACTAAGCTAAACCGCCGCGACACATTTGTGCTTTGACGTATACTTGAAGTACGCGGAGGACTAAAGCTAAATTTTGAGATAGCCTCCAAGTTCATTAATTAAATTCAGTTTTCCTTGTCATGTTGGCACGAGAACGCCATTTCTTTCGAAAGATACCCAAGTCTCATCTTACGCTTTTTGACCGGGGCTCCCATTCCCTTTTTCGCAAAGTAAGAGGTCTAGCTATATTAATTTTTCACCTTTCAGATTCTCACTAGACATTACCCCATTCTAATCTCGGCCTCACCAAGGAAAAATAGCAATTTAAAGTTCATTTATTCAAAGTGAATCCATGCCTACAATGCAATCCTCCAAAGTATCAAATTCCTAAAAAGTGATTGTTCTTACCCCATTTAGGGCATAGGGACAGTGCCAAAAATGGCTCCTACAAAAATTCTCTAAACTTAGCAAATGAATCCCCTAGTTCCCTAAACACTAAGACTAAGTCAGAAATATTCACGGGTAAGGAAACGCTGGCCATTTGGCTATGAAGCTCAATTAATAGGGTAACAAAGAACGACCAGGCTCAAAATGGATTCTCCTAAAGGAACTTATTCAGGTCAAATGGGAACTTTGCTAATTCATTCAATGGGTGACTAATGCCTCCATCCTTTCAACAACTAGATTACAGTGCGAGCAATTTAAGCCTAAACACTTCGAAGATGTCTAAAAGCATAATCAAAACGCTAGCCAGTTCATAAAGACACAGTATAAAGAAAAAATTTCAAAAATTTTGACACGACTTTTCTATGAATATACAACTAACACATGTGCATGCTAACTCTAATAATCACATGTAACAACTACTGCCCAAATGCCCAATTCACTCCCCCACACTTAAACTTTGGCATCACCCTCGATGACCAAAAATGCACTATGCACAAGGGGGTAAAGAGGATAGGGTCACGCGTGCTCACCTTAACTCAAGTCAATTATTACAAACAGGCGATTATTAGAGTCATAAAAACTTCCCTAAGGCGCTGGTCGGTGCAGAACTAAACTGAGTCAAGTGATCCTCGGCACATCATCCCCAAAGCAAGACCCTGAGCTGCAAAAAAAAAACACACAAACACAAAAACAAACCCCAAAAAACACCCCATTTTTTTTGTTCTTTTTTGGATTTTTTTTTTCGGGGGTTTTCTGAAAGCAAACAAACAAACAAAAAATGCAGAAATAAGCTTGACTTGCCTCCCAAGAAGCGCTATTTTTAACGTCGTTTGCCCGACGCAACTTCCTCATACGCTCTCAAATAGCAAAGACGGCAGTGGTGCACTAATAATCAATGTCTCCAGCTTCCTCTCAACAAACGCCATTAGGTGTCGCGGATCTTTAAATTCTTCAGTCCACGTAGGCAGCATATGGTCTTCATAACCCTCATCAGCGCAGAAATGAAGTATGAAACTCTCATCCTTTTCAGGTGGATAGGGAACACGAGTGAAAACTTTGATTACTCTAGGCATCACTGGAAGCTCAAAACATGTCTCCAAGCAAGGAGTAGGAGCAACACCGTAATCAAACTGCATCATAGAAAAGTCTTCTTCTTCCTCACAAATATAATGAACATTCACAACCTCTCCTCCGGACTCTGTATCACTCCCCATGAAGGCATCCCAACTCTCATTAACACCGTTCTCATCAGGGTCTTCTTGGATGATGTGGTCACTCTCCGTACAAAAAGGAATATCATCAAGTAGTGAATCAAAGAAATCCAAATCTGAAACCACGTAAGAGTGGATCGGTGCAGGCGTACAAGAAGGGTAATCTTGATTGTGGAGCGGGACTTCTTTATTACGGACATCATCTACCTCGCCCCCACTCTCTTGGAGGGTGTAATAATCTTCTCCCAACTCCTCTTCAATACCCAAACCTACTTCAGTAGCACCATCATCATGACTGGTCTGCTTCATGCCCTCCTCGGATGTTGAGACTAATGGTAAATCAAACGGCTGGGGGGTTTCTGCATGAAAATCACAGTGATTTGTGACTTCATCAGTTAAAGCTTGTACTGTTTCAAACTTTTTCCTGTATTCTTGGAAAAACAACTTGACACTATTATCTTCTTCTTCATCTCCAAACATATGAGGGTCTTTAACATTATCAGGAAGTGTATCATTCATCATATTCCCACCTTCACAGTCTGGCTCACTCACATGATCATCCCTATTGGACTCCTCAAGTTGGGCTTCTGCCAGATGGCTCATTATGGTATTTATATGCTTCGTTATGGCAGAAGTGCTCTTCCTCGTATTCTCTGTGTACTTAGACAGAGTCTCTGAAAGTGTCTTCTTACATTGATTTTGTGGCTCATTACTTGGCAAGGATGTAGGAGTGGCTGAAAGATTTGTGCTCGTAAATTGTGGAGAGGACGAAGTGGAGTATGCAGTTGCCCAGTAAGGATGGTCGTATGGAGGAATGGGGCAAAGACATGAACGGTGACCACCTCCACAGAAGGAACAAATGCTATTTTTAGGAAAGCAATCAACCAATTCCTCAGGACTTTTAGTTCGAATGAGAAATTCCATCATGGAGCCTGGTTTTGTTCGAGGATATTGTGGATAAGGATAATTATTGGGAGAATGAAATTGGGAGTATTGCGTATTTGGAAGAGGGTAAGAATAGGAAGATGGAAAATTTTGTGGTGTAGGAGAGTAATTTTGATGAAGTGTGTAATATTGAGGAGGAGGAGGAGGAGGAGAAGGAGGAGGAGTGTAAGGAGGGTATGACGCATATGGTGAATATTCCATGGAGGTTTGAGGGCAAGGAATTCCTCCAGGAATTTGGCTGAATGGGCTCATCTCATGCCTCTTAGAAAAATACCTGAAAGGTTAGCACAGAAAAATCCTACGGAAAACAAAAAGAAAACTAACTAAAAAAAATCTCGTTGAGATTAATTAACCCTTAAAACCGACACCGTCCCCGGCAACAGCGCCAAAAACTGATGTGAGTTTTCTCACACTTAAAATAGATCGTAATATAGTGGTGTAAGTATGAGTATCGTCTCCACAGGAACGGACAAAAGGGAATCAAAGATTAACTAAATTCAGCGATTAAAAAGAAATAAATAAAAATGCATCGTGCGAGATTGGTTGCTGGAAAATAAAAATGCGAATAAAACGATTAAACTAGGGGGTTCTTTCTAATTAATGACGAAGGGAACAGGGATTGATTCTGGGGTAACCAGATTTCTGGCTGATCAGGCCTAATTACATGAAATTAATTTAATTGAGCCTAACTAATCATTACTAAGTTCTTACCGCTCTCGCGGCGTAGAGTACAATAATTTAGTGGACCAGGCTGATCTCTCATGCGACAGGATCCTAAATTATTGCCAAGACGAGCGAGCTTACGGCCCCTTAATCGCCACTAATCTCTTAGCGAACGATTAAGTGTGTGTGAATGTGTCCTAGAATAAACTAGATCTCTCTTAATTTATTCTACAGGCAATTGTAATTCTAGCGGCTGTTCTAGGTTACAAGAGATATCAGTTAAATTATTCAAACACAAATTAAATGGCATTCATGCAATTAACCCATCAAGAATCTAGTCATACATCATGATCAACCCCTTCATCAATCCCAAATCCCTAATTAAAACTACTCACAATTCATAATTGAAGAATCAATAGAATTGGAATAAAAAGAATTAATTGTCATTAATTAAAAGGGTGGAACTTACAAAGAATCCCAAAAGATTGATGAACAAGGCTGAAAAGCCCTCTAAATTTCATGCTAGGCACTCTCTCTAAGCTCTCCCTCGAAAACAAGGGTTTACAGTCTGTTTAAATAGAAAAATCGGGTGAAATTTGAACTGAATTGGGATTTCCGGAGGCAGGCACGGTGCCAGGCACAATCGTGCCTCCGAAGCAAAAACGCGCATTTTGGTCAGGCACGATCGTGCCTCCCTCCAGGCACGATCGTTCCTCCCTCCAGGCACGATCGTGCCTCCCTCCAGGCACGATCGTGCCTGCCTGGCAGTAGCTCCGCGGTGCTTTTCTCTTCAGGCACAATCGTGCCTACTTAACTTCCGAATTTGACAATGCTTCCTTCACGAAAGTTGTAGATAATGAAGTCCTCTATCCACCCCAACTTTCCGGATGTGATTTAAATCAACCAATCAAGAGATATGATCAAAACGATGGAAGGTGTCATTCTGAAATCGCAGCAGAGATCATCTGACTTCATCGTCTGTTTTCACCTTCTTCCTCTCAGATTCTCGCAAAGGTTTCTTCATATGATTTGTAGAAATTGAAGTGAGCTTTCATATGAACTTTGAATCGTGTTCTTTTTATGTTTCTACAAGGAGATATGCTTGAACGATTGACAGAAGGTCATCCTGATCGCCGTTTTCAAGCTCTTTTCGTCTTCTTTTGATCTCATAATCAATCCTAGAGCTCTTTTGCCATCAAATCTTCATAGAGAACCTCCCGGAGACCTCCAATATCTCAAATCTCCCTTGAATGCTTCCAAACTCTTCCCGGTTTCTTCTCAAGCGCCGATGCCAAACTCTAAAATCCTGATTTTGACTCCAAATGACACAAACTCGAACCAACGCCCGGTAAACATAACTTGGGCTAAAATTGAGACTTGTAACACCTTAAAGCTAGGAAAACCATCAAAAGCTGATCTGAACACGCATCAAATGTGTGTCTAAATACGGACTTATCAGTGCCCAATCTACCCTTGGCCCAGGCGTAGATTGTGAGGTTTTTCACAAGGAATATCAACACCATTCCAAGCTACTTAGTCCTCCCAAAGTTTTTCACTAATGGAATTGACTTGCCAATAGCTACTTATGTACTTTCCCTTTCTCACCTTCTGGATTTGAACACAAAGCCCTCCAGAATGTCTAACACTAGTTTAGTTTACATGGGTGTATATCTAAACAAACAACTAATTTAAGCTCTATAGGTGATGGATAGTGTACCTGGGGGTAGCTTATCCGAGTGGTTATTGCGGGGAATAACCTAGAGAGAAGTCAGAGCAAGCAAGAGAGAGAGTCAAATATATTAAATGAACTCGAGATGTTGGGATCGTTTACAAGGGGAAAGGGGCTGCTATTTATATATAGAAGCCATAAATGCTAGGCGAATACACGTGTCAAACATCTGACGGCCGAGGGTCACCTCTGTAACACCCCGGCCCGTGGGACCCGAGGTAGTTACTCTGGACCAATAGTACTGTCCTCACAAACCGCCACTAGCCTTTTACGCGCACTTTGTCCTCACTCGTGCGCGCCCTGAGAAACTTCCTAGGGGGTCACCCATCCCAAGACTACTCCCGTGCAAGCACGCTTAACTTTGGAGTTCTTGGCTAATGAGCTCCCTTAAAAGGAGATGCACCTTGTTGGTATGAGTAGTACTATTAATCCTCTTAAATTAATCTCGAGTATTACAATCACCCCCACTTAGGATCGCAACGTCCTCGTTGCGCCCTTAAACCAATCTCAATCAAATCCCAGAAACTTTTCCCCTGCTAGGTGTCTGCCCGATATCCAACGGATCAGCACACTATCGCAGGGTTGCTCTGATACCATTTGTAACACCCCAGCCCCGCAAGACCCGAGATAGTTACTCCAGACCTCTAGTACTGTCCCCACAAACCGCCACGAGCCTTTACCGCGCACTTTGTTCTCACTCATGCGCGCCCTAAGAAACTTCCCAGGGGGTCACCCATCCCAAGACTACTCCCGTGCAAGCACGCTTAACTTTGGAGTTCTTGGCTAATGAGCTCCCTTAAAAGGAGATGCACCTTGTTGGTATGAGTAGTACTATTAATCCTCTTAAATTAATCTCGAGTTTTACAACCTCAATCAGGGTGGCACCGGCATTCGCATGTGCACCGCATTAAATGCGGTGGTTGGACGTGACGCCGCATTGAATGCGGTGGTTGCCTGTCTCTAAAAGGAATCTTCGCTGAGTGTGTTGTAACTGAAGGCCTATCCTGTGGCCGAAGGCTCTGTGTGGCCGAAGGCCACTCATGTGCCGAGGGCGCCTAGGAGCCGAAGGCTCATATTTTATGCCATTTTCTCCCAGTAGCTTTGTATGCTTAGATCTAGCTGTCCCGTGGAATTTGGAGCCCTCGGCCATAGGGCCGAAGGCACCTAGATGTGTTCCCTGGGCTTCTTCATACTTTGGCCGCCATGTTAGGGCTTTGTGTGCACATCAGGCTTGATGGGCCTGTGTAGGAGAAATAGGAGTCTGTTGGCCGGGGGTTTCTGGGTCATATACTCCATCAATAGGTTTGTATGAATTGTAGCTAATCTAAGAGCATTAGATGAGTGGGGTGGTGGCCGAAGTAGTGAAGGAGAATCAGCTGGTTGGATATGAGAATGAAGAGTTTGATTCCCTTCTATTCCACTTGGCTTCTCTTGGTTTACCACACTTGGTCTTCTCACACTCCTTCTGTATTTATAGACTGATAATTGAATCTCCACTGTTGGCTGAGGAAATCAATCTTGACCGTAGCTTGATCTACTTGCTTTGTTTCACTTGACCGAGGCGGCAAGGTTAGTCTTTGTCTTCTAGCGACACGGATCAAATATCTTCACTTCAACTTGTTTCCTCATTTCAATGCAGAGATAAAGATGATTTATCTTTATTTCTTTTGTGCGTAGAAACTTAGTATAAAAGTTGAGTAATGTTTCAATGCTTCCTTACAAATAACAAATACTCGCTTTTAAGTAAAATGAATTTATAAGAAATTTATAATGTGATAAAAATCTCTTATAAATTTACTTTTTATCAATTTGTTATTTTGACTGCAAGTTGGTCTTTTGTTTAATTGTTTTTGTGCTAAGAGAAGAGTGAATTGATTTCAGATGACTTAACTGGAAAACAGATTTTCAGCTGGCTGCTAGGTTTTCAATTGGCTGCCAAAATCTATGTTTTCCAGTTAGCTTCCTTTGCAATAAATACCAGCCAACTCTTTTTCGTACCTTTTCTTTTTTATTCTTTTCTTTTTGTTTTATGGTATGTTTCTTCTCTTTTTAGTACTCTTTGCTTTTCTTGAGTACTTTATCACTAATATAGGAGCACAATACAATTAACAAAGCAGAACAAAATAAGTGATACTAGTCTAATATAGGGATAAATAAAAAGGGGTGGCATCATCAAAACAATACATTTTAATCATCAAAATTCAGGGGACCTAACAAAAAGTCAAAAACCCATCCCCCCTTTTCCTCATCATTGCACCTCCCCTAAGCTACCAAAAGTGAGAGAAGAACCTCCACAAACTCCACCTCCATTGCTACAATTCGAGCTCAAGCAAAGATGGTCCAAGGAAGAAGATTAATGAAGGAAAAAGTTAGGAAAAGAGTGGAGGATTAAGGTAATGATCTTATAACAACTTTTCCTCTACTCTATAGCTACCATATGACTTATATATCATATGAGGAACCCCTAGGATTGTTTTACATGTTTTGAAGTGGGGAATGAGTGGTTGGAAGGTAGTTCTAGGTCCGAGAACGGACTTAGAAGCCAAAGTGACCGGTTAGCCGGAAAATAACCTTTTAGAGGTTATTTGTGTTGATATGGGTTTTGCAATGTTACAACCTTGTTAGGAACTTGTCTAAGGTGTTCCTAGAGATTTCACAAAGTTTAAAGAGTTGTCAGAATTATCGCCAGAGTTCAACAAAGTTCATCGGAGTTTCGTCGGAGTTCAGCCGAGAAGAGTAGAATGTATTAAAGCTCATTCGAGGTGAGTGGATGGCTTAATGTCTTATAACTATTGGGTTAAGTATGAGATTACCTAAGTAAATGTTATATGTGTTCACAGTGATGTTGAAAAGGTTTAAGGATGTGATTATCCAAAATGAATAGGCTTATATGATATGAACCATTGAAATATGCATGAAAAATGATATGAAAATGTTATGAAAACATATGTGATGTTTTGAATGGCCAAAATGACAAATATTTATTGTTTCAGACTTAATACACATTGTGATTAAGTTTCGGATCGATCGGAGTCGGTTGGGGTGGTCAACGGGTCGTTGACCATGAAGAAGTCAGTGAACGGCGCCGGTTATGGATTGAACCGGCGCCGGTCTATGTTCGGGTTTCTTAAATAAATTAAATTTATTCGAACCAGCGCCTTTCAGGGATTGAACCGGCGCCAGTTTGTCCCAGTTTTTGCCCGGCGAGTTATTTTGCGCGGTTTGCTTGAATGATTGTGCTTATGCTATAAGACTTGGTTTAGTCTTGATTATTGATTATGATATAGATCATCCCCGGGTAAGGTATATAGTAGATCATAGGATCGGGAGGAGTATCCAAGGGACGAGCGATGCCCTCAAAACTCATAGGTTCAGGTGTAGTACCCAAAGGCTGAGCGGTGTCCTCAAAACTCGGTTATGTCGTGTGGAGTACCCAAGGGCCGGGCAGTGTTGTAATTCCCCTAAAATTTGAAAGAATTTTGGAAATATTGAAAATTGTGTTTGATATCGTTTAGATGGCCTTTAGATAGTTTATTATGTTTGGTTTAGTGTTTGGGACCAAGGAGAGGTCCAAACGGGAAAGAAACGGAGCAAAAACTAAGGTTCAGGATGTCTGGGGTCATGCACGGCGTGCGTGGCAAGAAAATCAAACGAAATAGCTACTATAAGCCACGCACGGCGTGCGTGGAAGGCACACACGGCGTGCATCTCTGTTTTGTCCTAATGCGACCCAAACTTCGGAAATTCACTATAAATACATTCCTAATCCGATTTTCCTCATTCCAAAAACCCTAGGACTGCCTCTTCAAGATCTATATCTTCCAACTCTTCAATATTAAGATATACAACACGATTTTGTATTCCAAGGATGAGATCAAACAATCCAATCTTCCGATAAGTGCGTTTGTTGCGTAATTCGCATCATTTACCCGTTTTATTGATTTATTTCTCCTAAATTGTGATACTTCGACCATATAACTTCCTAGGGACGTGTGAGTAACTCCTCAATCTAGGTTTGACGTTTAGAATTCGTTGCTAGCCTCGAGGTAAGGACTATTGCAACCAAAACTACTATTTTGCCCCTATTATGTATTAATTAGGGTTTGAACTATGATTTGAGATTCTTTATGAAATTTTATGTGTAATTCGGATATGATGGACTTATTTTAGTGTGATATTATTTTATGGGAATTATGGAACGTTTGGATTTTGAGTAATTAATTATTTTAATTACTATAGTCGAAATTGTGAATTGTGAGAAATTGTCATGTTGACCTAGAAAATTGTGAAGATTGTTTTGAGACAAATTATATATTTTTAAATGTATAATTTGATGAGAATAGTTACATTTATATTCTGGAGTTAGAACTATCCTTATTGGATTATTTTGAACAAGAGATTAAATATCATTTTGTAACTAGTTTCGGGGGGAAACCCTAAGTTTGAGAACTATGACTTTGAACTTGATATGCTATGCATGTATTTTTCAGATACTAATTTGATTGAGATGTTTTGTGAAAATATTTAAGAACAAGATCAAATTATTTTGATAAGAACTATGAAAAACGATTTCATAATTGTGACTTGTGAGTGTCCCGCAGAGAAACTCGGAATGCTAGTGAGTAGGACTACTATTATTGACTTGAATTGTTTGAGACTTGTGAGTGATTCGGTAGACATCCCGGACACTAGGATGTAATCGTCCTTTTCTTCTGTGACGATAGTAGCAGTTCCTAATTTGCTTTGCGAGGATTAAATCCTACTTATGAGTAGTTAGTAGAAACATATCGTGACTACTTAGACTTCTTACTACCCGGAGGGCATGAAATCCCTTTTAGAGGGTGTGAACGCTTAAGGTAGATGTCTAGCTTCCGATATCTGTGACCGATGGGTTCTGCAATTGCAGGGTGAGTCGTGGGGGCTGCGGTGACCCACGTGCTCACTAGGCTTAAGGAATCTTGAATTATGCCCATCCCTTGAGAATTAATTGAGACTTGAAAATATAAATTATTTGTGACAAGTGGGATATGCAATTGCGGGACGAGACGTGGGGGCTGCGGTGACAAATATACTCACTAGGCTCGACGAATCTTGAGTTCTGTCCATCTTTTCAGAATTAATTTAAGACTTATTAACGTACTTGATTTTGAGAATCGTGGGATCTGCAATTGCGGGGTTAGTCGTGGGGGCTGTAATAACCATGTACTCACTAGGCTCGAAGAATATTGAGTTCTGCCCACATTTTGAGACAAATTTTGAGACTTGTAAGTATACATGATTTTATGGAGATATAATCCAGAAATAGAATATATATTTTTCAAAGAAGTATTTTTACTACCGTGTTGGTTTGTTACTTATTTAAGTTCGAATATATTATTTTGGTGGATTATTATCGGATCATGTTTTGAAAAGAAGGATTTTACTCCTATACGGAGATGTGGTTTAATTAATGATTAAATGATATTTTAGCTATGAAAGCTATTTGTGGAAGGTGTTATTTTTGAGAAGTTATATTTTGGAAGATTATATTTTGGGAAAGTGATATTTAGAATAGTGATGTTTTAGAAAGTGTCATTTTACTCCTAAAGGGAGATGTGATTTGTGTAAGAGCTTATAAATGTTACTAGCGACTTTCACGCGCAATGCGCGAGAGTTAATGTCCAACAATACAATTTGATCACTAACAATGATCAATAGTAATTTATACTGGAACAACAATGTTTCACATTAAACTTTCAAGTTTATCATCACTTGAAACATGTGTCACCTAATCAAAATATTTTGATAATCTAATCAACTTTTCAATGTTATGGTCTATGTAGTTGTGTAGTAATTAGATGTAATAAAAAACTTCCATACGAACCATAAGTTTATAAGAACATAGCTATTGTTTAACATATTAGTATTTAAAAAATACTAATATGTTATAATTTGTACACGTCGCTTTAATTTTTCTGAATCTTCGTTTAATTTGTTGTGACCATTTTATTTATCTATTGTTTAGCATATCAATAATATCATTTAAGATTTTATCAAACATTATTTCACATTTTCACTTCCTTAGGATGACAAATTCAGGGTTCTTATTGGACTTTCACTTTTTAGGATATAATATGAATCTATTTTTTGTACTTCTGTAATTTTTTTGTGTGTGTTTTTGTCATTCAACCTAGTCAGACATCAGTCATTATTTAAATATGAATTTGGGGCATATTAGTAATTCTTAGTATACCATATTCTAACATAAGCTTAGGGCAATTCCATTTTTATTTTCAATGTGTATATGAATTTGTAAATGGTGATTAATCATAAATACACAAATTTCAATCGGTATAGATTAAAGCATGGGGCATTGTACTTAAAAGTCCAAATGTTATTAAAAGTTAGAAATGTTCAAAGAATGCATGAGTAACTTAAATGGAAGGCAACATCCGTCAATTATTTCTTAACGGAGTCAGGGCATTGTTGTCTCATTAAGATAAATGTATCACATTTTAATAACAAAGTACAAGCAGCATTGAAAATGTTGACACACTTCAAGGATACTAACCAACACTCACAATTATAATGTTTTTAGATTTAAGCTATGAAGTTATTTTTGAAAAGTGAATTATTTCACTTTGGGACCTGTTTGAGAATGAGCATGTTTTCAAAGAAATATTTTACAACCCCGTGACTATATTAATTATTTTAAAGTTTATACTACGTAAGTATGTTGCTAATGAAGGCTTCTGATTAAGATATGATGGATTTGGAAATTAGTAGTAGTTTTGCTAAGGTGTAACTAATTTCTTTTGAGACTATGAAGCATTTTGAAAATCTCCTGATTTCGAACTATACTTATGTACAAAAACTATTTTGACAAATTATATTATTTTACAGGGTTGGGTAAGTCTTACTTGGCTAAAAAACTAATTTTTGTTCCTTTGTGTTGTTTTCTGCACTTTATTTGGTGCAGGTGATGATGATTATGTTTGATGATGAGAGCTGTGTTGGATCACGTACTTTAGTATTTATAATCACCTAGTTATTTTCTGTTTCAGTTTGAGAACATGTGGACATTTACATTTTTTTAGACTTTCAGCACTTTAATACTTGGATTATTTTTGTTGTGGTTTAGCCTGAGCATTCAGTTAAAAGATAGCCAAATGTGGTGGTAACACCCAATGACTATTTTATTCCGCTGCAATTGAAACTCTTTTAAACTTAAATATTATTGGGAAATTCTTTCTATATTTGCTATAATTAGCATCTATTTTGGGTATAAATTTGGGGGTGTTACAAGTGTCCTCAAAACTCGGTTATGTCAAGTGGAGTACCCAGGGACTGGACGTGTGTCCTCAAAACTCGGATATTAGGGGTGAAGTACCCAGGGTTGGGCGGTGCCTAAAACTTGATATTACCGGGAGAGTGGGTCGGTGGCTGAGTAAGGCTATCAATACTCAGTTCAGTCAGTTGTATAACGTACCCTAGGTTATAGCGGGAAGGTTAAACAATGGGTTAGTTATGGGGAAAGTCAAAGACTAAGTCCACCATTATTTTATTGATTTGATCAAATGACCTACGGGTCAGATATTTTCAAATCGTATATACTTATATGTATTTCAAAGATTTGGGAAAGGTTATAAATGTATGTGTCACCCTATGTTTGAGTCTTATACTTGAAGCGTTAGTTATTCTATATTCAGCCTATTGCTCGCTCGGTATTCGCGCACTGACCCCTTCGGGGGGCTGACCATTTCAAGTTAAAGCTAAAGCTGGCTATCCGCAGCTTTGCTCGGTGAAGTGATCTCAAGGAAGACGTGGTTCGTGCTTCCTTTATTGTTTTGAAACTATAAACTATGTTCATTAATATTACACATGAATACACTGTTTTGGGCCTACGAGCCCATGTTTTGTCATTTATGGCCCATGATTGATTATTGAATATTTTCGCTATTCATTCAATCTATATTGTGATGTTGTTATGTATGTTTACTTACTGAGTGTGGTATCAACGATGTTCATGTATGCCTTGTACAATTGAGTGAGTGTGACTCGCAGGTGACATCACTTGATTGTACGGCGGTTGTACATACGCTTAGATGCGATCTCGGGCGTGACATCCACATCTAAGGTAGTGTAAACAAAATTGATTGACTCGTGCACTGATACTGAGGAAGTTTACAGAGCCGTGCGGTGCTTGAGGCAGATGAGGCTATTGCCTCAGGGTCCAAAAAATTGTTAAAATTTTAGGGCCCACAATTTTAGATATTTCTTTATTATATATATGTATTAAATTTACATATTGGGCTTCCTTTTTGCCTGTTAGAGCACCAGTTAGAAAGAACCTGGAGATATCAGATCACACTCACACACACTATGTGCTAATATATGAGAAGGGAATCATATTCTATCCAGGAACTCTGCTTTTGAATTACCCGAGGATGCCTTTATATATAGTAGGCATTGAAACATCATTTAATTAGAACATTAAAGATACAACTTTCTGGAAAGTCTTTTCATGTATTTCAGAAACTCTTTAGTTTCCCACATTTATTTGAATTAAAACCATTTCCCAACATTGCCCAACCTTTGTCCGCTGACTCCGCTGTTGTACTTCAAAAAGGAAAACCCAAAAGTCCCTCAATTACTTTTGTTCGACCAGTTTAGAAGCGGAATAGCCATCAGCATACAAATGGAAAAGGGTTTTAAGGCGATTTGCGATTCCTTTGTTCTGGCATAGACTAATCGATCGACAACAGGGCCTTAGCTAAGGTTAATTTGCGATTCCCTTGTTCCAATCTATAGACTTAATCAATCAACATCAAGGTTAATCTTTCATCCTGTTTGCTTAGCTTCTAAATTTCTAATATTTTTCTATTTAAAGCCATAAAAGGATTTATAGCCTACCAAATATCCGTTTAGAAGGAATTTATTGAACATCTAGAATGTCGAGTTAATTAATACTTTTGCTAGCTAAAACTCTCTGGCAAGTTGTACTTAATTAGTCATTTGAATACTTTGACATTAATGTATTTTTGTATTTAATTAGTCGTTTTTATGATGTATAATCTTCAATTTCAAAGAAAATTATAGTAAAAAAATAAATAATGTATAAGGCCTTTTATTAAGTTCGACTCAGGCCCGAGTTTTGGTAGGATCGGCACTGGAAGTTTACACTGAAGTCTTTGCTCCTCTTGGGACGACTCTTGTATTGGAACAAAGATTTCGATCACAAGAATCATATGAAACTTTTAAGCAAGTGCAGGAGGCTGATTTAGAAGGCTTGGGCTTATAGGGATCCCCTGAAGTGATGAAGGTAAACAGGGCTATGGATGACTACCATCTCTTGATACATCGGAATCAGTGTGACCCTACTTTATCTGCAAAAGGGTATGCATCGGATGGGGATTATTGTTTTACACCATATATACAAGGTTGGAAAGCTAGTCAAAAAAGCTTACCAATAAGGTTTAAACTATATTGAAGAGGAATCCAGTTGATCAAGCTAATGAATCAGAACTCCTGGACAACATAGATGATGATGGCTTTATTAAATGAAAGTCTTGGACAACCTTTGAGAAAACAAAGCTTAAATACATTGCTCTCATTCCGGTTGTTGGTCCCTATTTTACTGAATATACCATATATGGAAGCACATAGAAATGATATACACGGAAAGAAATTCCATTGATAATGATCGATGAGTTTATCGTACAGATGGAAATTTCTATTCTAGCGCTAATATCGAGAACTATAACTCTCAGGTGCGGCTATTCTATTTTTCTCTCAAGTTGTTACGCTGAACATTCCCATTTCCCTATGCACTTATTTATATGCGTAGGGTGTACAACATACCAAATAAGGTTATTACATGAGACTTGAGCCTATACAAATATGACCCTATCCACTTTAAGTCTAAAGCTAATTATTACATAACCGATAAAATTATGTAAGATTAATTTAACAACGTGATCACAATGCAACAAAATAATCTTCAACAGATTGGGCGTAGTTAAACAACATGAAGCACATGAACTTTCTTTACAAGCTAATAAATGGGTACCTGCAAAGGATGATGGTGGTTTTATGAAGGTGACAATAAGAGGCTATCAAAAGAAAGCTAGCACATCCTGAATACCTGAACACCCTACTACAGTTACTAGAAATACTGCCTGAAAGTTGGCCATGCCTGCAATTCTAGGCCAAGGTACAACCAACATTTTTGTAATTAATAATTCCAAACCAGAGGCTAATTGTTTGCTTCTTTCTGCTCCGTGTTATGCTTCGCTTTTTCCGCCGCCTCACACTGCTCCATATTATACTCCAATTACTTTGATGATAATTGATTTTTTTTCCTTTTTTCCTGTTTTCTTATCTTGTTTCGTACGTAGCTTTTAGTTGTGGTTATCTATCTTTCTTTTTCTTTATTTTTTTTCTGTAACAATTTTTTTAAATTTTTTATTCAATTATTATAAAATGTATCATATAAAATATTATTTAATGTAAGACTTTGATTTTTTTCTTTTTACCGTCAACCTTCTAACTTAAGTTTTTTATAATTTGTGCACTACAAAATAATTTAAATACTAATGTTTTGTTTTCTATTTTTAATTTTAAGATGAATAGTTATTAGTTTATTAAATATTGTGTGTTAAATATTAACATGAATTTTGTGCTATACTAAAATGAGTATATCATAAAATAAATATGCATGCGTAGATATTATAAAAAAACACAATTATATTTATGATTAAAAAACAAAAGACAATAAAATATTTTTAATATAAAATTATTATACTTGTAATTGTTATATATATTGATAGTTTATTAAATTGTTAATAACAAATCTACTAGATGTACATATTAGAATGAGTTTTCAAATGAGTGCATCAATGAATATTTGAGCACATCAGAGAATTCAAATGAATACTTGAAAAAATTTATACTCATTTTGCAAATTGTGTATGCTTATCTTGTGCTGTTTTATGTGTATTTTAAAATGTCCTATCAATGCATATTTCAAAAATATCATATTACATTAGATTCGCATTAGAGTTGATTATAGACACGAGATCAGAGATCATGATACTCCATCACCTTTTTTTTATCATCAAATCCAACTAATATATTAAATCAAAATAACGTTCGTCACATGACTCATAATACAATCAAAGAAAAAGAAGTAAACAAAACGATAAAAAGCCTTATGTCTGCCATCCGCCCTCGAACCAGACTGAGAATCCATCACCTCTGTAGAAGCAATAACATCACCTCTGTAATGGCTTTACTGAGCCAATGACTGGCAAACCAGACTTCTCATCACCTAACCTAAATTCAAGAATATCTTTGCTAGGAAAAAAGAACACGTCCAAAACAACATGCAATTTGACATAAAAACACAAACTGAATAAAACAAAATTAAAATAGAGTTCATCCATCTTCTTCCAAACCCTAGGAGGGGGATGCGCTCGCCGCTCATCCGTCACAACCTCAACATCAGCCTCATCTAGATCCAGTTCTTCTTCCTCCGCCCCCAATCGCCATCTTCTTGTACCTATCCACGAAGCTTTCCATGCAAAATTGTTGCTGTAACCTTCTGCCAAAAACTCCGAATTGAACCTGCTCCCACCTCCAAAGCCGGTGACGGACGAAACTTCAAATCGAAGAAACCTAGCAGAAATCAAACGACGATCAACCGCACTCATTACAGCTACGGTAGACGCAGAATCAGCAACCGGTGCCGCAACCAGAGAGGTCGCCACCGGACAATCCCCTAGGAAAAGCCCTAGGCGGCGGCGGAAAAGCCCTAGGAAGCTAGAGAGAGAATTCTCGCTTCGTCCGCTACCTAGTACTATAATACTCAATAGAAGACGTTTGATATATAGTCAATGAAAATGTCTTGATCCTTAACTAAGAGAGTTTACGAGTTTCATATCAATGTTCATTTTATAAGTTATGTACTGATGTTATGTTCATTTTTAAAATGTCATATCAATGCATATTTTAAAAGTAGAATATTACATTAGATTCACTCATTGAAGTACATGAACGTTGATTATAGATATAATTTAATAAGTTTTTATAAAAAATAATAAGGAAAAAAAGTGAATTAAAAGACATGAAACATATATGATAATGCTCATTATTAAACTCATAATACTCAATAAAATAAGTCTGATAAAAAGTGCATTATTGCCCATTTAGGGGAAATAACTAATTGGAGTTAGGTCATGAATATTACTAATTAAAAGCATTTGGACAAATATAAGACTTCTTTTTAGTAGATACCCAAAAAAGAGACCATGCGCGTATGTCATTTAAAAACTTTATCAAATATGCCCCTGCTGCGGTGCAGCCTAATGAATACGTACTAATAAAATTGCCATTTCCTAGCTCAGTAGCTCCTCAAAGTTCTACGGCCATTTCCATGGTAAAAAATGTATGATTTTTTTATCAGGAGTTGCGGTTATCCGGTGACGCTTTATAGTTACTTGACTCGATCAATTATAGTTACACATCCGATTATTTACAGTTATCCGCCCGACCAGTTATAGTTACTTGCCGCCAATTACAATTATTTGACTAGTTACAGTTACTCGACCTATCAATTACAGTTACGGAATTACTCGATCTAACCAGTTACAATTACCCGATCTGTCAGTTACAGTTACCTGTAGGGGTGGGCGCGGTCCGGGACGGTTCAAGAATTGGCCTATCCCGGTCCCGATCCGGTATTATAATAACGGTCCGGTACGGTTCGGGATCAGTCTTTATCCCAATGTTGTCCCATTTAAAACGGGACTGGGACATCCCGAGAAAAATCGGGACGGTTCGGGACGTCCCATAAAATATATATTCGTGATATGTGATATAAAAATAAGCATAACATCAAAATAAAGACATAACTATTTTTGCAAATTTAGCTTCTCTAAAAAGTTAAGTAAAACCTCTAATTAACTATTTTTAATTATTGTCTTATAAATTTTTTTGGTCCCCCTAATCTTGTGTTTCCTCGTATAATAATAGCGAAAAATATTTTTATACTTTCTAGCACACTTGTAATTTTCAATACCACATTAAATTAAATATCATATCTACAAGGACTATATATATTTTCTAGTAGTTATTTTCGAAAGTATTAAATCTATAACAACACTATATTTTGGAGTAGTATAGTAGTTATCCCATCATAAAGAATATTCAACACGTAATAATATACTTCCTCCGTTCTTTTTTAGTTGCAACGGTCAACATTTCACATTTGCCAACACGCATCTTTGACCGTAAATATATCTTATTCTCTATATACCTGAACCTCACAAGTTAGAGTTACCTGACTAATTATTCTTACCCAATCCGACATTGTAGTTGAACGGTAAACCCGGTGTCCCGGTTACAATTACCCCGTTCAAATTTGACGGGTGCTAGCCACCACCGCCAGGTAACACCGCCGCCTGCCGCCGCACGCCCTTCGGCAGGGCCCCCACCATGACAGTCCCCTTCCTAGCCCCCATCCCTCACACACAAATCAGCCCCAGACCCTAAAACTACCCCATCCCACCACCATCGCCCCTTCCCGACGATGAGCGCCGCCGCCACGACAGCCCCCTTCCCAACCTTAGACCTTGCACAACCATAGCTCGCTAGACCGGCACCCAGCCCCTGCAATCGCAACGTATCTCCAGTGCATCCTCCCTCCCAACCCCAACACACCACCGCCCTCACAAAAAAAACCTATCCTCCACGCCGATTTGAAGTCGTAGATTTCTTCTAACCCGGGCCTCTTTCTCACCATCACAATATGCCGGACAGAAATTGAGAATAAAGAGAGGAGGAGCGGACGGCAACCTAGAGGCGGATGTAACGACTGAGAGGAGGTGATTGAAAGACGGAGGAGAGGCGGCAACCTGAAGAGGCTGCGCGGATCTGGATTTGGAGGCAATGCAAGTACAGACGCCAATTGCAATACGATAGACAAAGCGGCAGTGTGGGAGACATTGGGTTTAGGTAATATAGAGGGTAAATATGTCCATTCAGTTTTACTTGATCACTTTTCCGCTATGAAGCACGGATACTTCGCTAGGGTAGCGTATCGGCGTATCCGATACGTTCCCGTATCCGATACTCTAGGATACCCGTACCGTACGTTCCCGGGCCGTATCTGCAATTTTTAAAAGTTTCCATTTTTTTTGTAATTTTTTGAAAGTTTCCGATACTCGTATCCTGACGGATACCCGTATCAACTTTTAAAAAAAAATCCCAAAATTTATTTAATAAAATTCTAAAAAAATGAAAATCTAAAACTACATTTTACTTGGTAATCAAATAATGGGCCTATATGGCTATATCCGAATTAAGTCATTAACTCATACTCCGAATTGGATACTTGCACTTTTAATTTCAAGATTGTAGTTGTTTGAGTTATTTCTCATTTTAAATTAATGACTTATTGACTATATTTATATTTCGAGATGACTAGTGTATATGAGAAATATTATGAATTTATTACTGTTGAGTTTAATCCAACACGATATAGTAAATATATGTATGAACACTCAGTTTTTACGTGGAAACCCGAAAGGGAGAAAACCACGGGACTTTTTAGGCTAATGTCCAAGCCCTCTCTTTCTCATTAGGACTCTCCTCACCATTACATAGTACAATTTGAGCTCCCATTAATGGAGTATTATCTAATCTAGAGAGAGTAAATGAGTTGGGGAAGAAGGGAAAGATCTTTTACATGGAGGCTAAACTCCCTATTTATAGGAGAAGGGGCTCTCCACCCTAATGGGCCAAACGGGCCGATATCGGGCCTGGTGGGCTAAAATGGGCCTTACCGATTGGGCTTCGTACCACGTAAAGCCTTGGACTCCTGAACAACAATAGGCCGGGATAATATATCCCAACACAAGTCCCCCAGTTTCTTGAGTAGTGAGCTCGCGAATCTGCTCGAGAAAATATACTCTGCCTGCGCTCTTCCTCTGTCTTGCTAGAAACTGTGTCTTCACATAATCATAATATATGAGTGAGTGTCTGCACTCCTGAACGTAATCTACCAGTGAGGCACCCCCCTTCCCGACAGGGTCGGGCGAAGGGTGCTCCTCCACGGGCACACTCCGCCCGAATGCATCAGGCGGGAGTAAAGCACTCTGACTCGAGCTTTCCAATCGGAGAAGCTTAGAGGTCCATGCATCTATAAACCGACGTCGCGGTACTGTCAAAACATGATGCACGTGTGTATGTATGAATGTATGAGGTATGATGCATGAATGCATGAATGCATGTAATGTATGGGTGCAATGTATGAGAGAAGGAATATGAGATGTGATAGAAAGCGGTGGCTCTCATCGATAACCCGGGCATGTCAGCGCCGAGAGGCAGACGTGCTGCATAAGATGGTCGTCGCCATCCTAGAAGGGATGGGAAATCCGGAGATGAACCCGACACAATGGCGCTGAGAGGCCGATCGTGCTGCATAAGAGACGTTCGTCGCCATCCTGAAAGGGATGGGCGACCCTAACGTGAGCCAGACACGATGGCGCCGGGGCGCTGATCGTGCTGCATAAGAGACGTTCGTCGCCGTCCTGAAAGGGATGGGCGACCCTAACGTGAGCCAGACACGATGGCGCCGGGGCGCTGATCGTGCTGCATAAGAGACGTTCACCGCCATCCTGGAAGGAGTGGGCGACCCGAACGTGAGCCAGACACGATGGCGCTGGGGCGCTGATCGTGCTGCATAAGAGACGTTCGTCGCCGTCCTGAAAGGGATGGGCGACCCTAACGTGAGCCAGACACGATGGCGCCGGGGCGCTGATCGTGCTGCATAAGAGACGTTCGTCACCATCCTAGAGGGAATGGGCGTCCCGAACGTGAAAGAGACACGATGGCGCTGAGAAGCCGATCGTGCTGCATAAGACGGTCGTCGCCATCCTGGAGGGAATGGGGCGATCCGAACGTGAAAGAGACACGATGGCGCTGAGAAGCCGATCGTGCTGCATAAGACGGTCATCGCCATCCTGGAAGGGATGGGCGAGCCGAACATGAGCCAGACACGATGGCGCTGAGAGGCCGATCGTGCTGCATAAGAGACGTTCGTCGCCATCCTGAAAGGGATGGGCGACCCTAACGTGAGCCAGACACGATGGCGCCGGGGCGCTGATCGTGCTGCATAAGAGACGTTCGTCGCCGTCCTGAAAGGGATGGGCGACCCTAACGTGAGCCAGACACGAGGGCGCCGGGGCGCTGATCGTGCTGCATAAGAGACGTTCACCGCCATCCTGGAAGGAGTGGGCGACCCGAACGTGAGCCAAACACGATGGCGCTGGGGCGCTGATCGTGCTGCATAAGAGACGTTCGTCGCCGTCCTGAAAGGGATGGGCGACCCTAACGTGAGCCAGACACGATGGCGCCGGGGCGCTGATCGTGCTGCATAAGAGACGTTCGTCGCCATCCTAGAGGGAATGGTCGTCCCGAACGTGAAAGAGACACGATGGCGCTGAGAGGCCGATCGTGCTGCATAAGACGGTCGTCGCCATCCTGGAGGGAATGGGGCGATCCGAACGTGAAAGAGACACGATGGCGCTGAGAAGCCAATCGTGCTGCATAAGACGGTCATCGCCATCCTGGAAGGGATGGGCGAGCCGAACATGAGCCAGACACGATGGCGCTGAGAGGCCGATCGTGCTGCATAAGAGACGTTCGTCGCCATCCTGAAAGGGATGGGCGACCCTAACGTGAGCCAGACACGATGGCGCCGGGGCGCTGATCGTGCTGCATAAGAGACGTTCGTCGCCGTCCTGAAAGGGATGGGCGACCCTAACGTGAGCCAGACACGAGGGCGCCGGGGCGCTGATCGTGCTGCATAAGAGACGTTCACCGCCATCCTGGAAGGAGTGGGCGACCCGAACGTGAGCCAAACACGATGGCGCTGGGGCGCTGATCGTGCTGCATAAGACGGTCGTCGCCATCCTGGAGGGAGTGGGCGAGCCAAACCGTGAAGCCAGGTACGATGGCGCTGAGGGGCCGATCGCATTGCATAAGACGTTCGTCGCCATCCTGGAGGGAATGGGGCGATCCGAACGTGAAAGAGACACGATGGCGCTGAGAAGCCGATCGTGCTGCATAAGACGGTCATCGCCATCCTGGAGGGAGTGGGCGAGCCGAACCGTGAAGCCAGGTACGATGGCGCTGAGGGGCCGATCGCACTGCATAAGACGTTCGTCGCCATCCTGGAGGGAATGGGGCGATCCGAACGTGAAAGAGACACGATGGCGCTGAGAAGCCGATCGTCTGCCAGGATTCCATCCAGGAAGGAATGGTGAGCCTGAAATAAATCTGGGCGATGTCCCTCCGTCTGATCTGGGGAGCTGGTATTCGTCGTCCAAGGCAAAAGAAAGCCTGATGTTAGCCGATCGTCGTCGGCCACTTCATTCTTCGTACTTAAGCTTTGTAATTATTCTTTATATATGTTTTTCAGTTTGTACTTCCCGTCCAATAGCGCCGAGGGATAAAATCATTCTTTGCTCCGTGCTCTTCTGGCATCTTTTTTTTTTGGAGTCTTTTAGTCTTCGTTCGTCCTTGGTTCTTGGTCCTACTGGCGTCCTTACTTCGAAGAGACGTCCGGTATCCTCGAAACTCGCAAGGAGGAACAGGTTTATCGGCATCGAGATTCCCCCTTTTTCGTTCGTCCGTGGTCCTTTTAGTCCTACCGGCGTCTCTTGCTTCGAAGAGGACGTTCGGTATCCAAGGAACTCGCAGGGACGAACTGGTTTACCCTCACGGGTTCCCGGCTTTGTTATCCCACGCCCATCGATCCATGGTCATCGTGGGATGAACAGGTTTATCTTGGCAAGGCTCCCTTGGTTCGTCTAGCCCCCTCTGCGTCTCTACTAACCTCTATATCAAGAGGCGTTCGTCTTCGGCGGTGGGAGAAGATCTGGCACACCCGGGCAAGATTCCCTTCCACATAGGAGCTCACCTCCTCTTCTCCCCATCTTTTTTTTTCTTTTTTTTTTCTTTTTTTTTTTGTTTGAGGGAGGCAATCTATATTCTTCGTTCGTCCTTGGTTCTTGGTCCTACCGGCGCTCTTGCTTCGAAGAGACGTTCGGTATCCGCGAAACTCGCAAGGAGGAACAGGTTTATCTACATCGAGATTCCCTAGCTCTTCTTTGTCCGTCCCTGGTCCGTGGTCCTACCAATCTTCCTACATCGAAGAAGACATTCGGTATCCAAGAACTCGCAGGGATCATGGGATGTCACACATAATGGTGGTGGCATAGCGAACGAATATAATGACGAGGCGATAGAATAGCTGGTCGTCATGCGAAGGCGATGGTCACCCTATTGGAGGGGAGTCGTGAGCCCGATCGCAAACTCAAGAGGGTTGGCATTGGGAGCCGACAAACAATGATCATAATGTCGCTGATTAGTCGGTCCTGATAAGGAGATGGCAATAGTGTCCGGTCAGGCCGATATATCCGTGCAACGGCTCTCATCCAACGCATCGCGGGGATGGAACCGGTCTTCAAAAGTTAAGTATGTCGTGCTGAGAGGCCGAACATGATGTGACAGTGTCGGCAATGAGGGGCCGACCTGAAAGAATCAAGCAACGGCCCTCATCCGCGAGGAGCGGGGATGAGGCCGGTCTTCAAATATGGAAAGCACGCCGAGCCGGGAGGCCGGTCGTGATATAATGGTGTCGGCAATGATAGGCCGACCTGAAAGAACCAAACAGCGGTCCTCGTCCGCGAGGTGTGGGGACGAGGCCGGTCTTCAAAAGATGAACACGCCGAGCCGAGGGGCCGGTCGTGGTATGATAATGTCGGCAATGAGATGCCGATCAAGATATGGTCAAGCAACGGTCCTCGTCCGCGAGGTGGCGGGGACGAGGCCGGTCTTCGAATATGATAATCACGCCAGTCCGAGAGGCCGGTCGTGATATAATGATGTCGGCGATGAGAGGCCGACCTGAAAGAAATCCAGCAACGGTCTTCGTCCGCGCAGCGCGGGGAGGAGGCCGGTCTTCAAAAGATGATAATCACGCCGTGCCGAGAGGCCGGTCGTGATATAATGATGTCGGTAGTGCTGTTATTCGAGCCGAGCCGAGCCCGAGTATCACACATTCGAGCTCGACTCGCTCAAATTTCGAGCCTGGCTCGAGCTCGGCTCGTTAAATTTCGATTCTGTATTTGAGCTCGAACTCGGCTCGTTAAAGTAATTTACAACTCGAGCTCGACTCGTTAATATACCCGAGTCAAGCTACTCGAGCTCGAGCTCGACAACTCGAACTCGAAAAACCCATGTATTAACTATACTATCATCATACTCGAAAAACCCATGACAATATGCCCACCTCACGAGCCCTATCGAGCTTCACCGGGTTTTATCGAGTCGAGCCAGCTCGGCTCGTGAACTTTATCGAGTAAACAAAAGAGTTCGAACTCGACTCGTTTTCTCTAATATACGAGCCGAGCCCGAGTTTAATCGAGCCGAGTCGAGCCGAGCTCGAGCTGAGCTCGATTTCCATAACAGCACTAGATGTCGGCACTGAGAGGCCAACCTGAAAGGATCCAGCAACAGTCCTCGTCCGCGCTGCGCGGGGACAAGGCCGGTCTTCTAAAGATAAGCACGCCGATCCGAGAGGCCGGTCGTGATATAATGGTGTCGGCAATGATAGGCCGACCTGAAAGAACCAAGCAGCGGTCCTCGTCCGCGAGGTGTGGGGACGAGGCCGGTCTTCAAATATAACAATCACGACGTGCCAAAAGGCTGGTCGTGAAATGATGGTGTCAGACGGCCCTCGGCCGTGACGGTCTCCTCTAGGCCCTCAGCCTCTAAATGAGGGATGATCGTCTCACGATTCTCCGTCGTGACAGTCCCCCTCTAGACCCTCACGCCTCTAGGTGTTCTTCCTAGGCCATCAGTCTCTGGGGTGGAGATGTTCGTCCCACGGTTCTCAACCGTGGTGGTCTCCTCTTTAGCTGGCCCTGAACGTCTTCGAGACTCAGGCCCCGCGTCTTTTAATCATCTTGCTCGAGCGCGTCGAGCAGCTCCAACTGTGCAATAAGCATGGTAACGGGTCGCGCGGCCCGACAATATGTATACACACATAGCCAGTCGTATGGCTTTCTCTTTAACATCCACGATTACCGGCCTATGGGTCATCGTGACCCTCGGCCCGGCTCATCGTGCGGGGTTAATGGAAGTAGCAGCTCGCGGCGGGGCCAATTAGCAGCCCGCTGAACGTCACATAGAGATAATTACTGGTCTGTGAGTTTGAAAACTCAGACCCAAGTTGGTCGCACTGCCCTCGAAAAAACGAGGTTGAGCGCTTCGGTGCCCTCGGGCCCCACAGGCCGCGTTTGGCACAGTCACTTCGCCTAGTGGCGCAGGTGGTACTAGGGTACTATCGTCGCTCGAGCACTTGGTGCCGTGCGGACTATCGCGTAACCCCCAAATTAAAACGCGTCATCGGGACACTACCCTCTGGAGACGCTCAGATCGCTAATCAAAGCCGATCAAGAGTGGGCTAATCGAACCCCCCAACAATTAAATTTTTAATAAAAAAGTTGGCTGAACTAATTATCACTAGAGCTTCGCTCTGCATTATTTAATCTCGGGACATTTTTATCTCTAATAAATAATAGTGATGTAACAGGTAATAATACTGATGTTAACCTATCAAAGGCCATTCAGGTACGCTCCGCTCGCTAATTAAAGCCGATTGGGAGCGGGCCGACAGGCCCACAACAACAGTCATTAAATTTAAATGACTGTTAAACTACTTATCACAAGAGCTTCACTCGACATTATTTAATTTTGGGAGATTTTAATCCCTAATAAATAATGGTGATAAAAATTAATAATAGCAACCCAAGCATCTAATATCATTATCCCAAATAATAAATTAGTAAACAAGGGAGTTCGTATGATACTTAGCTCCTGGATTATAGGCTCGGCCAGTGTTGATGTTGTGTAGAGCAAGATTTGCTTCCTTTTTCCCCTTTTTTGTTTTTCAATTTTCGATTTTGACTTGGTCAACAACCATCAACCTATGGACCCAGCTCCTCAAGATAAATTGGCCTCCTGTCACTTGGTCTCAAACCCGCGGACGTGGTCTGCCTTAGACCAAGGCATTGTATGCGGAGCATATCATTTAGAGAGATTTACCTAAATAGGACTAAAACAAGGTAGAATTGCAAAAATAGGACTACTATGTTTTATTTAACAAAAATAGGACTAAAAAGAGGTAATCTGACAAAACTACCCTTAGTTAAAAAGCAATGATGCACACCGGCGATACCTCCAGAGCACCTCAATGCCGTGTGTCGTAGCCCTGTATCATCGGCTACTAGCCCTGCACTCATGACTCATCGGCGACCAGGTAGGTAATCTCTTCTTCTTCTTCTTCTTCTTCTTCTTCTTCTCCTTCTCCTTCTCCTTCTCCTTCTCCTTCTCCTTCTCCTCCTTCTCCTTCTCCTTCTCCTTCTTCTCCTCCTCCTCCTCCTCCTCCTCCTCCTCCTAGTTCTCTGCTTTTTTTTATTTTATCAATCAATTTTTTTCTAATTTTTTGATTTTTGAAAGTTTCAAATGAAGTTATATCTAAACTTGAATTTCTTGTTATCAATTTTGATTACTCTGATTCTCAAAATGCCTTGACTATTGAAAGAGAGAATGTCATAATCATTGGGTATTTTAAAAAAATGTCACTTTTATATCATTACAATATTTGAAAATGCCATATTGAAAATGTCATATTTCTATACGAAATTGTCATTATTGTGTCATTATGCATATTAAGTGACATTCTCGCATATCAAGTGGCATTCTTCACGGAGGTTTGTACAATCACTTTCATGACAGTTTCAAAGAAGTAAATGTAATGCCACAAACGTGACATTTTTTTCATCAAATAACCAACAATTTTGACATTCTGAAATTATATGAGTGACATTTTATGTACTGAATAAATACAACTTAAATCCAAAAAATCTAAATTAATAAATAAAATTCAAATCCATAAAATCCAAAGAAGAAGAGGACATAGGACCAGAAATTTGAGGTGGAATAGAAGAAGAAGAAGAAGAAGAAGAGGAGGAGGAGGAGGAGGAGGAGGAAGAAGAAGAGGAAGAAGAAGAAGAAGGGGGGGATACCTATGGTCGATGACGGAGCTGCGGTGCGTGGCAATAGCCGATGGCGAAGCTGCTTTCCATGGGAGGAAGGGATGTGCAGAAGGGGAGAACGATCGATGAATTGCAGAAGGGGTAGAGGGATCGATGAATTACAGAAGGGGGGATCGATGAATTGGAGAAGGGAGATCGATGCACTGCAGGGGAGAGGTTCGATGAATTGCAGGGGATGGGGGTTTTAATTGTAGAATGACAAAATTGTAATCTGGAGTCCCATTTAAACAATTTAAAACTTCAAGTCCTATTTTGGAGTTTTAACCATGTTTTAGTCCCATTTGGGATAATTTCTTTATCATTTAGACAAGGCAGGTGGAGCACCCTCCTACCAATCCAGACGCAGTTCGTACTTGCCGACCACTTTCTGCCGGTAGAGATGGTGGTCGCGGCAGAGCAAGGACAGCCTGAGCGGCTAGTCTCTAGTACCTTCCGTGAGCTATACACCACCGTTAACGGCCGGAATCCCAGGACTCTCAGACGGGAGGTACCTCGAGTCACGTCAGCAGGGTGGTGAAGGAGTGGCCTGCGGTTGGTGAGCAACTGTGTTGCAGGTGCTGCGAGATCTGGAGTGCTCTAGCGGCTTCGTTGGCTGCAGGTGAACATAATGGAGGGTCCACGGCGGTCGGGGATGGCGACGGCGGCTCCGGTAACCCCAACCCAGCTCTAGGACAATCCCGACTTGACTCCCAGACTTCACCATCTCCTCCTTTCTTCTTGCTCGGTCAATTGGGCAGGTGCTGCTGGCTGCCACATTCTTGCTTCAGATCCGGAGCTTCCCAAGGCCAAAGCTCCAGAATTTTTTCTTTCTTTTTGCTGAAATCATTTTTCTTTCTCTAGAATTTCTTCTTCCTTGTTCCCAGAATCTTCTTCCTCATGTTTTGCTTTTCAGAATCCTTTTTCTTGTTCTTTGCTGAAATCGTTATATTTCGTATCAATTTTTTGTAGAAACTCAAGAATACGTAAATATATGTGTTGAGTTTAATCCAACACGATATAGTAAATATATGTATGAACACTCAGTTTTTACGTGGAAACCCGAAAGGGAGAAAATCACGGGACTTTTTAGGCTAATGTCCAAGCCCTCTCTTTCTCATTAGGACTCTCCTCACCATTACATAGTACAATTTGAGCTCCCATTAATGGAGTATTATCTAATCTAGAGAGAGTAAATGAGTTGGGGAAGAAGGAAAATATCTTTTACATGGAGGCTAAACTCCCTATTTATAGGAGAAGGGGAGAAGGGGCTCTCCACCCTAATGGGCCAAACGGGCCGATATCGGGCCTGGTGGGCTAAAATGGGCCTTACCGATTGAGCTTCGTACCACGTAAAGCCTTGGACTCCTGAACAGTAATAGGCCGGGATAATATATCCCAACAATTACTAAGTATCTTGAAAAAGGAAAATGCTTCAATGCAATGAATAGGTAGACATCATAGGATATTATATGTATATATATTAAAAAAAATCTATTTTTAATATTTATAAATAGACCCCTATAACTTTTAGTATTTGTAAATACACCCCCATAACTTTTAATATTTATAAATATGGCCCCGTATCCGTATCCTACCTTTTTTGGATTTGACGTATCCCCGTACCCATTTCCGCGTTTCTGCGTTTCCGCGTACCGGTATCGGTGCTACATAGCTTTTCCGTCTAAATTAATTTATAAGTCCTAGTTTTGTCAATTGCAAAGTCACAAGTCTCCTTTCCGTGTTTATTTCTAACTAATTTCACTAGTTTTGTTTGAGGAATTACCCTAAATAGGACTAAAAGCACTTCTATATTCCAAAAATAGGACTGACATGTTTTTATTCCCAAAATAGGATTAATTATTGTCATGTTTTGGCAGTACCAGACTTTAAAGATTACAGTATTTTCCAAACTTGACAGTAATTACTCCTATTTTGGGAATAAAAACGTGACAGTCCTATTTTGGAATTTTCAAACTTATTTAGTCCTATTTCGGGAACTTTCCTTTTTTTTTTTTTATGAAAGTGGCTTACATTGATATCAAACCATTTGGAAAGTAGGTAAAACGACAATAAAACTTATGAAAACCGTCGTCCCGTGAACCAAACTCAGAGTTAATTACCTCGGTAATATAACTCGCTGATCCATTAATGGGCACAACTGAGCCAGTGACGGTAATCGCAGTTAGATCATCACCCACATTCAAACTCAAATTCATAGTCTTACAATCGAAAGAGATAAAACAACAAACAAACACAGACAATTTTAGACCATTAAAATAATTAAAAGCGAAAAAATAAATTTTTTCCATCAGCTTCCCAAGAACCCCCGACGGCGGTTCAGGAGGGGGGCAGATCGCCTTCACTTCATCTTCTGTCTTCATCGCCTTCACTTCATCTTCTTTCTTTATCGTCTTGACCGGCCCTTTAGACACCTCCAGCCGAATCTCCCTATCCACAAACGAATTGCCGGAAGACGGTACCACTCCTCACCAAAAGACGATAGCGGACAAATAAAACTCTAGCGGTGAAACCCTAGAGAATGGACGCGAATCCAGGGCGATGCAGTCCTCCTCCTCCTCCTTGACCGACGAAAAATCGATCACCGCAGTCTTCATCGGAAAATTGGAGCACCAAGTCTACCCACGGAATGCTTCGGTAAAAACCAACGTAACTAAAAGCCGATGATGGAACAGAATCGATCCACTCACATCGATCACTGACAACCTTCAGCCGCACTGGATTCTTTCGAAGAAGAACAAACGATCCGACCGGCAACCACCGTCACCGTCGTACAATTCCAGCTAGGAGAAACCCTAGACACGGCCACCTCAATACTAACCAATGTTACAATTAAATAAAGAACTTGTATATAACTTCACTAGTTTTTTTGAAGTCGTAGACTTCTTCCAACTTATTTCTAACCCAGACCTAGTTTTTAGAAGAACTCTCGGGCTTTGTTTGCAAACAATTAATTAAAGTGCTTTTGGTTTTTTTAAAGAAAAAAGCACTTATTTTATCAAACAATACCAACTTTTACTTTCTCGGTTTTCGTGTAGAATCTACTTTTTACTTTTTCTATTACACAAAAAGCACTTATTTTACCAAACACTACAAACTTTTACTACTAATCACTTTTTCCCAAAAAGTGCTTTTATTTAAGCACAATCACTTGCAAACAGAGCCTCATTATGTTTTTTTTTCTTTTCTAACTAATTTCACTATTCTCATTAGAAGTGCATTATTGCTCGATTAGCAAAAATCTCGAATTGCAGTTCAATAACCACCGAGTTTCACTTATTAAAGGGAAAACTATCAAATAAACCCCCTAACTTTTAAAAAAAAAATCAATCATGCCCCCCAACTAAAATTTCATCCAATTAGACCATTGAACTCATTTAAAAGTGTCAAAACCTCTGTTTAGCCGGTAATGAAAATATTAACCGGTCATTTGTACACGTGGCAGCCCCACATGGCTCTTTTCACTGTTTTCCCTTTTTCTTTTCATTTTTAATTTCCTTTTGTGTCCCTCCTGTCTCCCCCGTTCCCTTAGGTCTCTCAAGCGGATGCTCCACACAGACCAGACGGATAGATTCCGTCGTGTGTAACCAGATGGACGGACCGCAGTGGCTGACCGAATGGATGCACCGTTGCGGCTGACCAGCGGAAGTCATCGTCTCCGATCCTATCTCAGTAGCCCATCCCCAGTGTGGCGGTGTCTCGCTCTCTCCTCCACGCCACGATAGATGCAGCCTGGAACTGTAGAAATCCGTCGGTCTCCATCAATTAGAATCGCCAATTCAAGCCGGATCTACTAGCTTCATTTGCCGGAATTCAAGTCGGAAACCCAAGTTTCAATCCAGGGTTAAAAATCATTTAAATTGCTTATTTGGCTTGTGTTGGGGAAGTTCAGGGCGATGAGCGGCAGTGAAATTGGGTTGCGCTATCAGTTGGTGAAGACAAGAAACTGTGGATTGGGAATTCAAACCGGAACAAATCAAAGTTTTAATCCAGGGGAAGAATGATGTAGAGGGAACAGAAAGAAAGGGGCAAGAGAGCAATAAAGCAAGCAAGAAAACAAAGAAAATGAAAAGCTTTGGCAGGAAGCAGAAATAGAGGTGGAATGGGCTGCGTGAAATGTGGGAGGAGAAGGAAGAGAAAATAAAAAAGAGAAGGGAAAAGCAGTGGCTGCCACATGTACCAAATAACCTGTTAATATTTTCATTACCGGCTAAATAGAGGTTTTGACACTTATAAATGAGTTTGAGGGTTTAATTGGACAAATTTTCAGTTGGGGGGTCTAATTGATTTTTTTGGAAAGTTAGGGAGTTTTCCTTTATTAAACCCCGAAGGCGGAAACAGCACCAGAATTCGAACTAGGAGGGAAAAAGAGTGAGCAATGTGGTCTGAGCAGTAGCTATGGCGAACTTCTCAAGCCTTCTGCTCCAACTCCGTGAACGCATAGCCAGGCCGCGGAACCAGGAAAACGACGAAGATTTAGTGGTTCTCTTCCGCGGCGTTCTCCCCAATCTCCTCCACACCTATGTTGTCCCGTCCTCTTCCTCCGCAGGTCTATTTTCTGTTACCAGACCACACCTCTCATTCTAAGTTATCGAATATATGTAAAGTAATTTCTGTTACTTAACAGTTGTTTATTTGGACTTCTCGTCTAGACAAACAGAGAGAGGTCGTTGCCATACTAAAACTCTCCGCACATGTGGCCACCAACTACCCGGGAGTGTTTTATCACGGCAACCCCGCAGCCGTGTTGCCGGTGATTGGTCGCATACTACCTTTCTTTGCCGAACCTGCATTTCAGTGAGTCACTCAACGCAAGCCTTTTGTTCTTTTTTTATTTGTTCCGTTTTGGAATTTAAGTATCTGGTTTATGCAAATGTATCAGTTCCTTTCTGAGATTTTGGTTTTGTTCTTTTAATGTAGCTGGCCGCTTACCATGTTATAAAATTGAAATATACCCATTGGAACTATCTCTTCAGACTCTAATTTTTTTTAGGAATGATAAAATTGAGCTCTTACTTATCATTTACTTTCACAAATTAAAGAGTTTTTTCCTAAAATATTACTAATTTAAAACTTATGGACAAAAAAGTGATTATAAGTTACTATGTGTAAGTTTTATAGTCACTATGATGTAACATTTGAATACAATTAGTCACTTAAGTTACCAACATCACATTTTTGTCCACTACTTATATTTTGGTTATATATTTGGAATTGTTTCCAAATTAAAACTATTTCCACCTTTTAGGGATCAACATGGGGTGATATTTGAAACACTTGTATCCTTGTTGTCGGTGCTTCGTGGTGGGGACCGAGATGCATATCGCCAATTTTTTATGGATGCAATGTCAATGGTTGAAGGTATTCTACGCTTTACATTACTATAAATGTGAAATGAGTCCCACACTTGTGTAATATTATTAGCATGAAGCATGGTTCATTTTAAAAAAAACTCATTTCGAGTGTGTTGAAAATGAACTCTAAGAAAATGCTAATTTGTTATCCTCTTCTGTCTTCTTGTAGATCTTGCAGATGTGGCTTTAGTTATAGACTGGAAATGCAATAAAGGATCAAGGACAGTGTCCTTGAAGTGTTTCCGGGAATCATTTTCTCGATTTTGGGATGATCCATCAATTTTCTGCAATCTTCCTCGGTGCTGTAAAGCAGATGATAGTTGCAGCATGCTGATTGATCTTACCGGGAAAGAAAGATGTCAACCTTTTGCTTCTTTTGCTATCAAGTTCCTTTCTCAATGCTTAACTGAAGGAACTCTTTATGTTGAAGGACTCTTGAATACCTCTTTTGTCTGGGTAGTCTGCAAGCTTTTGTGCTCTGGAGATACTGACCTGCACATGGTTGGTTGTTTGACTACATCTTACATTTATATTGCTTGTAGTACTACAAATATTCCTGATGGGGTGGTTCATGCATGACATAGCGCACTTTGATTGGCTGCTTTATCAATCAGGGGCTCCCTGATTAGACAGACTGGGTAAGTCTGCCAATCAAATTGTGTAAAATGCCAAGCTTGGCAGAGAATTTTACTTTTCCTTGTCTAAATAGGCATGAAAGTGGAGGGGAAGTGAATCAAAGGACATTGAGGGTGAAATAGCTTCTCATTCTGTCAAACATTTTGCTCTAAAAAATTGGGAATATGGGATGAAAACTTGCAACTCCTTCCTCAATTGATGCCAATCACAAGACTTAGCTACTTTGTCCTTCTAACTACTTTCACTACCTGCATTTCTCTCTCTTTCTTTCAATCAAATACATATTTTCTTCTCCATTCCTTTTCCCTCCTTTAATCAACAGCATTCTATTTCCTATAAATGTCCAACTATACGAACACTATATTGATATCGTTGCTGCTTATATGACCATTGAAATCATATGCAAGGTATGTTTTGACTTTTTACGCCTTGTTGGGACCTTGAGTTATGAGATGATTCCTGCTGAAAGATTAATACAACTGATTGCATATATATTACGCGAAGGCAAAGGACTTCCAGTCTTCAGGTACCAAACTGAACACTTCTCTCTGATTAGTTTAACTTTTCTAGCATTTCCAGCACTGTTAGACCATATAGGGCTTATTTTGAAGCTTAACAAAAAAAGTTTTAGTCTACATCTTGATAATTTTCCCAGCAGGCTGACTCAACTTAGTAGGATTCTTTACTAGTTTAAACATGTGGTGATTCTGATGGTTTTATCTCACATTGAAGATGTATTCATGTTTTTTTGACCTCTTTTATTATTCTTTCTCACAACTTTAAACTGCCAATATGTTGCAGAAACACCATGTATGATTCATCCATGGGGGGATGCCTTCACTTGTTACACTCCCATTGTCCAGTTGATGTTGTCAGGTCAACTGCTGTGGATTTGATAAATGTCTTTCCCCATTCATTGCTTGAAACGAGAAGTCAAGATCTCAAGGTTGGTTTAGTTTTCTTGCTTTTTTACTTCTGTTAACCCAGTTAGTACTTTTGCACATGGATTATTTTTCGTAATAACCTTATCAGTTCATGTTACATTCTGACAACCCTTGTAATTAATTTTTGTTTTTTTTAGAGTGCTCTCTGCAGTGCATACTCTCGTATTGTTGAATATTGTCCACCTCATATCTGGAGACCCGAATATCTTATTGATTTGCTTTACTCTTCAAGGCCCATAATCCCATTAATAGAGTGTTTTGATGCTGCTTTATCTAGACTGCAATCTGATTCTTGTGGAGGAAAAATGACTATTGATGGTGCTACGTATTTATCATGCTCAAACTCCATTCGATCTGAGAACCCAAAAGTTGGAGATAAAAGACCTCAAAACAGCAGTGAGACACCCCTAGCAAAACTTCAAAAGGTTGATGGTGAATTTGTGGGTTCTGGCATGAAATGTGATGAGTTAAATAAGCTTGTATGTGAATCTACATCGGCACGAGAGAAAGACTATGCCGACCAAATGCATAGCTTGTTGAAGGTGTTTGTGCAACTTCTGGGACCTCCTATAGAAGATGTAAACTCATTTTCACCAGAAGTTGCATTGACAGCTCTCAGCACACTCTGCATTGTTTTCTGTAAATACCCATATAACATTCTCTTGCTTCAAGTATTACAGCATATGTATGAATGGGTTCCTTGGATACATAAACAGGTCTGGTGCGTGTGTGCTTTTCTTTTTTGCTTGTTTCTTTTTAAGTTTATTGCTGGGACTGATGATTTGATGCTCATGTTACTTAACTATTAAATCTGCAGGTGAGCCAAGGACTTCCAATACCCATTGATTTGTCTATAGTACTGGAAGCTGTTAACAACCTTTTGGTTCTAAAAGGTATCATGATTTAATTGGACTTACCTTGTTACTGTGCTGGACAATGAACAAAACCTGGTCACTGTACTACTTCTGCTTTGTAATATTCCATAACATGTTTTGCCTTACCTCCCCTCAAAAGCTTGCATGATACTCAGAATATGTAGAATATGAAATTGACGAATCACTAGCTATAATTATATTTGTAAAATGAGAGATTTCATTGCATGTACCTGAAAGATACTACCTCCGTCCCATTTTATGTGTCTTGTTTTGATTTGGCACAATTATTAATAAAGTGGCTGAAAAAGTAAAAGTTGTGGTTGAAAGTTTAAGGCTCTGTTTGCAAACTCTATTTATAAGTGTTTTTGGCTTTTTTTTTTTAAGAAAAAAACACTTATTTTACCAAACACTACCAACTTTTACTATCTCGGTTTTCATGTAGAATCTACTTTTTACCTTTTCTATTACACAAAAAGCACTTATTTTACCAAACACTACCAACTTTTACTACTAATCACTTTTTCCCAAAAAGTGTTTTTATTTAAGCACAAGTGGTTGCAAACAAAGCCTAAGTATAATAAAGTGAAATGCTATTGAACCACACATTTCTTTCCAAAAGAGGAAATATGACACTTATTTTGGGACAACTCAAAAAGGAAAGTAAGACAAGTAAAATGAGACGGAGGGAGTATGTTTTTTTATTCAAGCCACAATATTTTAGTCATTTAAGTGTCACAATTCAAATACCACCACGGACAAATATTTTACTTTGACCAGTAGTTGCCTAATCCACGGAACAAGTAATACTAATTTACCCATGGAAAACACCCAATCAAGTATCCGAGCATCTCAAAATCTTTCAAGTGAAACTTTTAGTAGTTAGCTCTAAGTAGTTGCCATATTATCTCTATTTTCTTCTTTGCCTTTTGCTTTTTTCCATAGCCTTTCATTTTTCTTCCAAAAGAAGATGAATGAAACGGATCTAGAGGCTGAGGTTGGTGTTCGAGAAGAAAACACCAAATCCTCTTTGCCTTCATTCAGATTTCGGTAGCTTGTGAGTCGTAGACCTGAGATTGCCATTAATGGTGTTTGGGAAACCTCCTGAAGAGTGAAGATGAGATAAAGTTCCGGTCCTAATTCACCTCTACCAATTTAAATAATAACTCACCTAGTCACCCCTGAGCTCAACTTCCATATAATCTCATAATTGGTCTTTGCTCGTAAAACATAAACCAGCAATCTTATTTGAAATTCTATTTTAAAATTGACTCGTACAGCCCTGTTATGGTCATTGCCACCTCAAGCTAAAGTCTCTTTAATTGAATGCCATTCCAACTCACCTCTGCCCTTCTGCATATTTTCGGGAATTTCGTGAATTTCAGGTTACTTGTAGTTTACCTCATAAAATTTCCTAATGAATTATTTTGTAATTAGGTGTTCTTTTTGGTGCAAGAGGATAATTGACATTTTCGAGATAGTGTGAAGACATATTATACAATTCTCCTTTTATTTATTTGGGTCTTGTTTCTTACATAGGCTCCTCTGTGGATGATACATTTCTCAAGAGTTTGAGTGGTCTTCTAGATATCATTCAACCATTATTAAGGCTTCCATGGTCCAGTTCTGCATCAATTATTTCCCTCCCACCATGGAAGGCAAAGTGCCACTCACTGCAAGTACTGTCAAAGATGGGACCACTGTTGCAAAATGGAAATGGTCTTGAAATTTTGGATTTGGGTCTTTCTGATGAAATGGAGGAAGTTAGAAGAGAGGCTGTCTTTTCCATGCCAATGATAGTCATGTGGTGCGGTTTTGGTTTACTAATGCCTATATTCAAGAGATTGGAGTGAGTACAACTAACATTTATTTTCATTGGATTAGCATACATAGTAATACAGTATGATCCCTAGTTGACACAAAGACTGGACTGCATGATACTTTCTTTAAGAAGAATCAATATGTATGTTTTTTTTGTAAAGTGAGCCAGTTTGATCATAAGAAATTAATCATGTATTATTGGATCAGAGCAGAATTATTGGGAAAGAGATGGATGGACAAATTAAGAGAGTCATCCCCCATACACTTGGTTGTTTGGCATGCCTTTATGGATCTTATGGTGCTAGTACTGCTCTATGTGAAAGTAAATGCAAATTATATATGCAGAAGAACAGAATACAAGATTTGAAAGTGGATGGTCGTTTGAGATTTTGGTGCTCAAAATGTGACACAAATGCATTCATTAATGGATGGAATTCAGAACTTTTACACTTGGTCAACACTCATGATATAGAAGATAATGCCACAGATTGTGATTATAATAATTTGCAATCCTTCTTCTTCCAATTGCTCTATGATGAGTCACTGGAAGACACTCAAGTTGCTTGTGTTGATTCGATTCAGCGAATTCTTCTCCACGTGTCCAAAAGTATTCTGATCACAACAAGGTGTGACTGGTTAAAGTGTATTGATTACCTACTCCTTCATAGGAGAAAGGCTGTGAGAGAAGCATTCTGTTCACAGATCAGCTTTTTCCTCGAGGAACCGATTCTGGACTGTTTGTTCTTGGATGAGGCATCCAACAAAGCCAAAGAACAAAAGTTCTTGGAAAAATTAAAAGATGCTCTATCAGCAACTGAAGATCCCTTGGGGTTAGAAACTCTTCTAGAAGCTGCAGCAAATATTATGAATGCAGTTGATATACAGAGCCAGGTCTTTTTCACCTCCCTAATTTTGATAGTTGAGAAGCTTGATAATCCTCACTTGGCAGTGAGAATAATAGCAGCAAGGTTGATAAAAGGGTCTTGCTACTTCCATCTTAAAGGAGGATTTGAATTGATCCTTTCCAGAGTTCCTTGCCTCAGAAATAGATTGTATGATTATCTGTCTTCAAGGCTTGTAAGCTCTCCAGAACTAGTGGAAGAGTTTGCAGTGGGTGTGCTTGATGTTGGAACTCAAGTACTTGTGAAAAGGATGGTTCCTTTTGTTCTTCCAAAGCTCATTGTCACACACCGGGACAGTGATAAAGTAGATACAACCTTGGAAGCATTAGCCAAGTGTTCAGATGAAGATTTGGTGCCCTTTGTTGTTAATAGGCTTCCTAAAGTACTTGCTTATGCTCTACATCAAGCTGATGGTCAAGATTTAATCTCAGTCCTTCGGTTCTACCATGAGAAAACAAATTCTGATAACCAAGAGCTTTTCACTGCTACACTGCCCTTCCTCTTGGATGAACTTGTGTGTTTTACTGATGAAGATGCCAGAGAAATAAACAAAAGGTGCAACTATCAATCTTTTCCTGACTCAATAATAGAAAAATTAAGTGAAAGTAGCCACTGCTATGTACTGGATACTCCCTCTGCCCCATCTTGTAAGATACAGTTTTGCTGGCCATGTGGCCCAACCTGTGTTAAAGTACTTTGATCCAACTCGACTTTTCTTTTTTCCCTGTTCCAAAAGTATGAACACTTCCTTAATTTGAACTCCTCTAACTTGCTATTTTCTCATTTTACACTATATATCTATCATTTCACAATTTACTTTTGCGGTCCATACTACATGTTTTCCTTTTAGAAGGTTAAAATTTTAAAACAACAACTATGTCCTTAGTTCTCTTAAAATCGTGTCAAACCCAAATGTTTCATTTTGAGACAGTGTAGTACTACCTCCGTCCCATTTATATTGTCCCGGAAGAGGGTGGCACGGTTATTAAGAAAAGTGGGTTTGTGTGGTTGATATTAATTGATAAAGTAAGAATAAAGTAAGAATGATTTAGAGCCACACAAACTTTGCCAAATATGGTATGGGACAATTTAAGTGGGACTTCCCGAAAAGGTAAAACGGGACAATATAAATGGGACGGAGGGACTATTATTTAAGGCCTTCATGAACACAAATTTCTCCTAGGACGTTTTCCTTGTAAGTAACATAACTATATGCATTGCTGAAATTATGCAATTTCTTTGCAATCCTTTCCCCAGGTTGAGGAGGGTACCTGAGATGATAAAAGAAGTGGCAAGAATTCTGACTGGAAATGAAGATCTTCCTGAATTTTTGAAGAATCATTTTGCTGGTCTCCTTAATAGCATTTATCGGAAAATGCTTCATGCAGATGACATATCACTTCAGAGACAAGCTTTTAAACGGATTGAGATGCTTATTGATCTGATGGGTTCACATCTTAGCACTTACGTTCCAAAACTTATGGTTCTTCTCATGCATGCTATAGATAAGGAACCACTCCAGGGTGATGGCCTTTCTGTTATCCATTATTTTGTGAAGCAACTAGCACCATCTAGCACCAAACATGTGATTTCTCAATTGTTTGCTGTTCTTGTTCCCTTCTTAGAAAGAGACAAAGAAAAACCATCATCACACACGCCTAAAGTCGTGGAGATTTTGGAAGAACTTGTGATCCAAAATAGAGAAATCCTAAAAGAACATATTCATGAGTTCCCTCCATTACCCAATATTCATGCTCTTTCTAAAGTGACTAGCATAATACAAGAAGCGCGCGGCCCAGTGAACTTAAAGGATCAATTGCTAGACATTGTTGATGGGCTTAATCATGAAAATCTGAATGTGAGGTATATGGTGGCATCTGAGTTGAGTAAACTGCTGAACCTAAGAAGGGAGGATGTCATGGCTGTAATTACTAAAGAAGGCGATCCAATCACGGATGTAATGAGCTGCTTTATTACATCCTTACTTAAAGGGTGTGCAGAAGAATCAAGAACTATGGTTGGGCAGCGGCTGAAGCTGATTTGTGCTGATTGTCTCGGGGCACTAGGTGCTTTAGATCCTGCAAAAATCAAGGGATTTTCAAACATGCGCTTTAAAATTGCATGTTTGGACGATGATCTAATTTTTGAGTTGATCCACAAACATCTAGCCAGAGCTTTCAGAGCTGCCCCAGACACTATTGTTCAAGACTCAGCTGCTTTGGCTATACAAGAACTTCTTGAGATTGCAGGTTGTAAGGCATCTCTTGACAAAAATGTTTCAGCTTCCACATCACAGAGAATGTGCAAGCAACCTCTGAAGTCACTTGTATCTAATCCGAAAAGCCCTGGAAGTTGCAATGATTTATATGAAAGGGGTCAGAGATTGTGGAACCGGTTCTCTGATTATGTCAAAGAGATCATAGCTCCTTGTTTGACTTCAAAATATGAGCTTCTTAACGTGTCAGATTCAGCATCTTCTGGTGCCATTTATCGCCCATCTATGTCATTCAGAAGATGGATATATTTCTGGATAAAAAAATTGACTGTACATACAACAGGTTCTCGGGCCATCATTTTCAATGCATGTCGTGGTATAGTCCGTCATGACATGCAAATTGCAATGTATCTTTTGCCGTATTTAGTCTTGGATGCTGTGTGCCATGGAACTGAGGAGGCCCGCCATGGTATCACCGAAGAAATTTTAGCTGTTCTTTGTGCAGCCGCATCAGAGAATAACAATGCCGCTGTCCATGGGGTCAGTTCAGGTCATAATGAAGTCTGCATTCAGGCTGTTTTTACTCTCCTTGATAATCTTGGGCAATGGGTTTATGATGTGGAAGAAGATCTCGCTCTCTCTCAGTCGGTCCAGACACCCACTTCCAGGCAACAGGCTGATAAACTGAAGGAGCAGAACAATATGGAGCAGATGCTCATGCAGTGTAAGCACGTTTCGGAGCTTTTGGCTGCAATCCCTAAAGTGACCCTTGCTAGAGCATCTTTTAGGTGTCATGCTTACGCTAGGTCTTTGTTATACTTCGAATCTTATGTCCGTGAGAAATCAGGATCTTTCAACCCATCCTCTGAAAAGAGTGGCATCTTTGAGGATGAAGACATTTCGTTCCTGATGGAAATTTATAGTGGCTTGGATGAACCGGATGGCTTGTCCGGTTTTGCTTCATTACGTAAGTCAAAGCTCTTGCAAGATCATTTTTTGATAAACAAGAAAGCAGGAAACTGGGCAGAAGTTCTAACTTCATGTGAGCAAGCTCTACAAATGGAACCTACCCCTGTTCAGAGGCATTCAGATGTTCTTAACTGCCTGCTAAACATGTACCATTTGCAGGGCATGATTACTTACGTAACCGGACTAATGATGAGTGTTCCTGAGTACAAGAAAATGTGGTGCATGCGAGGTGTTCAGGCTGCATGGAGGCTTGGAAGATGGGACTTGATGGATGAGTATCTCAGTGGGGCTGATCAGGATGGCCTTATTTGCAGCAGCTCTGAGAGTAATGCTTCTTTTGACATGGATGTTGCAAAAATTCTTCAAGCAATGATGAAGAATGATCAATTCTCTGTTGATGAGAAAATCGCATTGGCCAAACAAGCTTTAATTGGTCCTTTGGCTGCTGCAGGCATGGACTCTTATGCACGTGCATACCCATTCGTTGTGAAGCTTCACATGCTGCGGGAGTTGGAGGAATTTAACATTCTTCTCAGAGGTGAATCATTCCTAGAAAAATCATTTCATCTTGTTGATCCGCACTTCCAAAAACTAATGGAGAACTGGGAAAACCGACTCAAACTCACTCAACCATCGATCTGGACAAGGGAGCCACTATTGGCTTTCCACAGGCTTGTTTTTTGTGCCAGCAGTGCCAATGTTTCCGTTGGGAATTGCTGGATACAGTATGCTAAGCTTTGCCGATCTGCTGGTCATTATGAGACCGCAAACAGGGCAATCTTAGAGGCCAGTGTTTTAGGTGCACCTAATGTCAATGTTGAAAAGGCAAAGCTTCTCTGGAGCACTAGACGAACCGATGGTGCTATAGCAGAACTCCAACAAACGCTTCTTAGTATGCCTGTTGAAGTTGTTGGTTCTGCAGCAATGTCATCAATCACTAGCCTTTCATTAGTTCCCTTGAACTCTCCACCTCTACTCTCTAGTACACAGGCATTAAATGAGAACATTGAGAAGAGGAATGTTGCCAAAACTCTCCTCCTATACACGAGGTGGATACACTATACTGGTCAGAAGAAGAAGGAAGATGTTATAAATCTATACTCTAGGGTTAAGGAACTCCAACCATCGTGGGAAAATGGTTACTTTTATATGGCAAAATATCGTGATGAACTGCTTGTTGATGCAAGGAAGAGACAGGAGGATAAAGCGGAGCTCCTTTCCAGGGTAGGGCCATCAAATTTAAACCCCGTTTCTTCTCCGAGCTTGAATGCCGAGAAATCTTGGTGGTCTGATCTCCCTGAGGTATTGTTATATTATGCTAAAGGCCTTCATAGGGGCCAGAAAAATCTTTTCCAAGCGCTTCCAAGATTATTGACTCTTTGGTTTGACTTTGGGTGCATATACCATCAAAGTAGCACTGGCTCTTCCAGAGACATGAAAACCATCCATGGAAAGGTGTTTCCTTGGAATAAGATCTTTATTTTTTAATTACCAATTACTTAACTTTTAATTTTTAAATTTGAGTCTTTCCTTTAATTTTATTTTTTATTAATTTGGATTATTATAGGCATCTCAAAACACGTGCAGGTTATGACTGTCATGCGAGGTTGTTTAAAGGATTTGCCTCCTCATCAATGGTTGACTGTTTTGCCTCAACTTGTTTCTAGAATTTGCCATCAGAATGAAGACACTGTTCGTTTGGTGAAGCACATAATTACTTCTGTTCTACATCAGTATCCCCAACAAGCTCTTTGGATCATGGCAACTGTCACCAAATCAACAGTTCCTTCAAGGAGGGATGCTGCTGCAGAGATTATTCAAGCTGCTAAAAGAAAATCGACTGACAAGGGCATGAACTCTTTGTTCACCCAATTCGCTACCCTGATTGATCATCTAATCAGGCTGTGTTTTCATGCTGGTCAACCAAAGGCAAAAACAATCAACCTCTCAACTGAATTTAGCGCTTTGAAGAGGATGATGCCACTGGAGATCATTATGCCAACCCAACAATCACTCACTGCAAACCTACCCTCATATCATATGCCATCTGATAGTGTTACATTCTCTCTGTCAGATCTTCCGACTATATCTGGAATTAGTGACGAGGCTGAAATACTGTCTTCACTTCAGCGTCCAAAGAAAGTAAGCCTTTTATACTCGTTAGCTGTGCATTGGATCTTCCAGATGCTTCAAATTCCACTAGGACCACTGCTCCCATTAAAACTGATTATCTTGCTAGAATGGTTCACTTCCATCTTATGCATGACAGTTTGTTTATAATTTTCACTCTTTCACCTCCTATCTCTACTCATTACATTTGAGAATACATAGAATTATACATTAAACTGATATTTCAAATTGCACCAGTCTGTCCAGATGAGGCAAGACGCAACCCTTACTGCACATTGGGGCTTAAACCTCAAAAAACGAATTTATACTCCCTCCGCACCAAACTAATTTTCGTTCTAACAAAAAAATGTCCCTAAATAATGAAAACATTCATTAAATTCAAGAATATTCATAATCAAATCAAATAACCTTCGCATAACATCGCCAAAGTAATAGGTTGAAGCATCACATAATATCAAAGATGCCTTGTATGGATAACTTTAACCATGTGATTACATGGATTGATGGGTACTGGAGAGTGGAAAGCATGTTTCTGTTGGGATCATTCAAGAGTGTGACTACAAGATTAGGTGTAATGAATGACTGTTTGGTTTTGTAGATCATTCTTTTAGGAAGTGATGGAAGTGAACGGCCATTCCTTTGCAAACCAAAGGATGACTTGAGGAAAGATGCCCGCATGATGGAATTCAATGCAATGGTTAACCGATTGCTGTCTAAAAGTCCTGAGAGTCGGAGAAGGAAGCTTTACATTCGCACATTTGCAGTGATCCCATTAACAGAAGACTGTGGTATGGTTGAATGGGTCCCACATACACGTGGTCTTCGACAGATTCTTCAAGACATATATTTAAGCTGTGGAAAGTTTGATAGACAGAAAACAAATCCTCAGATTAAGCGCATCTATGACCAATGCCAAGGAAAAATACCTGAAGATGAACTTTTGAAGAACAAAATTCTTCCAATGTTCCCTCCAGCTTTCCACAAATGGTTTCTAAACACATTTTCTGAACCGGCTGCTTGGTTTAGGGCTCGGGTAGCATTTGCACACACTACTGCTGTTTGGTCAATGGTTGGGCACATAGTGGGGCTCGGAGATCGTCATGGTGAAAACATTCTGTATGATTCTACAACAGGTGACTGTGTTCATGTGGATTTCAGTTGCTTATTTGATAAGGGCTTACTTTTGGAGAAACCTGAGCTTGTTCCTTTCAGGCTCACACAGGTAAAGCCCCCCCCCCCCCCCCCCCAGGCCCCAGACATTAAGAACCTCCATTTGGATCACTTGCGTTTGCAAAAGCTCATCTTCATCATAACACTATCCCGGTTTCCCTGGCAATTTTTGGCCAAAAGCTGTTTTGAATTACTAAAAGCCACCATAATACAAAAGCCACCATATGAGAGCTTTGCGTTTTAGTGTAAACTATTTTCTTTTTAGACACTTAATATGAGTGTAAAATTGCGTTTTGACAAAATGTGTTCTAGCGTAAAATGTTTTGTTTTTAGATGAGTGAAACACATGTACCTTAACTATACGTAAGTGAAACACATGTACTATAGATAAGGTATCATTTATGCATTTTACCCGTTTTTAGACTTGGAATTTTACCTTGCTTTTTTTACATCAAATGTCGAACACTTCTTACTCTCCAAAACATTTCCCCTCCATGATTTTCATTTCAGAAGCTACTTGCCAAGAAGGTAGAAATATAGAATGTTCAGTTGCTACCTCAATCCCAAACTAAGCCCCAGAGGTTTCCTTAACATTATTTTTATTGGCATTTTCCAAGTTAAATTATTGGGGGTTTTGGGGTTTAACTACTCTCACTGGGGAGTGTGGGTCGGTTCGTTTCTTCGTTTTCAAAATTAGAAAAAAAAAAGAAAAAAAAACTTAAACTTATTAAATAGGGAAAACTGTCAAATAGGTCCTCAAACTTTCATAAAAAGGTCAATTAAGTCCTTCTATAGGAGGTTCTGTCCGGCCGTCGCGATTTGGGGCAGTTCCCGCTGGAATTTTTTGATGAAATTTTTTGAGCATCTTATTCACCAAGTCTAGTTTACTCATACCAAATTTCAGCTAATAATTCAATCGGGAACACATTCAAATTAATTCTTGAACATAACTGCGCATTTTTGCGTTCTCGAATTAATTTGAATGCGCTCCCGATTAAATTTTTAGCTGAAATTTGGTATGAGTAAACTAGACTTGATGAATAAGATGCTCAAAAAATTTCATCAAAAAATTCCACCGGGAACCGCCCCAAATCGCGATGACCGGACAGAGTCTCATATAGGACTTAATTGACTTTTTTATGAAAGTTCGAGGACATATTTGACAGTTTTCCCTATTAAATATTACCTTTGTGATGATGGCTTTGTTGTTTCTGTATTAACTTATTCAATTGAAATTGGCAGAACATGGTTGATGGGCTGGGAATAACAGGATATGAGGGGATATTCTTGAAAGTATGTGAGATAACACTTTCCGTATTAAGAACACACAGGGAGACACTGATGAGTGTCCTAGAGACTTTTGTCCATGATCCTCTTGTAGAATGGACTAAATCTCATAAATCCAGTGGGGTTGAGGTTCAAAATCCTCATGCACAGGTTGGTGTATGTCCTCTCACTTTTCTATTACAGTATTTTATGTGTGTCCGTTCACACACTCGCATAGATAGAATTGAGGTCACCATGTGCAGTATGTATGCTTTACTCCACCATATCAGTTAGTTATTATTTCCATTAACGAAATGCTATGAGGCAGAGGAACCTACATTGGTTGATGTGCAGTTCTGATTGCCACTTTAGATTATACGTCGTATGCTATAACATTGCCCTGCAAATGTCGGTTCTTTTATTATTAGATTGTGAAATTAACTTTTTGTTATGAATCTATGCAAGCTGTGAGTTTTTTTTGCTTTACAGTCTCTTTTTGGTAAATTTTGCTAAAGAAAAAACTAACTTAGACATAGTAGAGCACAGACTCCAGTATTGCTTTTTCATATCAGTTTTACTAAAAATGCACTTAATGCTTTACTTCCAAAAAGGCCATGGAGGTGTAAAATGGAAGTGCAAATGATGAATTTTGCTTAATCCGAACTCCACTAGTTGTCGTGAATGAGTTACATAAAGATGAGCCGCACATGTTTTTTTAACGGAATATGATAGAGGTGGGACATTTAAATAAAATACTACCTTTGTCCTATGTTTTTACATAGACTGGTTTCAGTCTCAGACCAGACCAGACTTAAACACGCAAACCAGACTTAAACATACCAGCTAGACTTTGACAATTGTAAAATGCACATAGACCAGCCATCTGCCAGACTACCAGAGCAGAGCAAATCAATTTAGATCAGATCAAACTTGACTTGAACAAACCAGACCCAGATAAGACTAGAAAGTTTCAGTCCAAGTAAAATCATCCTTAAAGTTTACACCAATTACACCCACTATTCATGCGGTCAATTGAACACTTAAATCTGGGATTTTACATATCAATATTTTTATCATTTTTGAGTTTTCGTTTTGCAATTTAATAAAATTTTTAGTGTAATTTCTAAATATATAAATTTGAACTATTAATAATAATTCAGGGAGTATTTAAATTTATCATCTTAAACCAGATCATGAACTTTTTCCAGGTATGGATTGAGTAATTGTAAATGATAATTTATGCTGAAATAACGGGGATGTTATTCTACATTTGCAGAGTACACATAGATTTTTGGCATTGCACTATTGTTATAAAACTTTAAAAGTGTTATAACAGATAATTATTGGCAATACTTTTGGCTGTCAAAATGCAGAGGGCAATAAGTAACATTGAAGCACGTTTGCAAGGCATAGTTGTTGGTGTTGGAGCTGCACCTTCTTTGCCCCTAGCCGTAGAAGGACAAGCTCGCCGCTTGATAGCTGAAGCAGTGTGTCACAAAAATCTTGGGAAAATGTACATTTGGTGGATGCCCTGGTTTTAAGGCTTACCAGTTCAGCAGCAGCAGGCACGACTGAATTGCTCTATCAACTTGCAAACATTTATAGCCCGTTAGGTAAGGCCTATCTGTATTAGCTGAAGTCTGGTAGAATGACTTGAATTTACTGAATTATCTAGTGTCATTATCTAAAAATTAACTTCATATTTACCTAACAAATCAAAGAAAACAATATAAAGATTGAAGGTTGAAATGTCATATTTATTCGTTTAGTCATTAGAGCATGAGTTGTGGCGAAAAAACCTTGGTTAATAAATTCCATATACTGAATAATTACCAAATGGGCTCTTATTCTCTTTCCTTCCCATGACAATTCTTTTTCTTCTAATTTTCTGGTTCTCAAAATCCAACATTTGGCCGTTGAAGACAAGGATTGACAGTGTACGTTGTCGAGAAGTTGGATTCATTGCTCTCTCATAATTTTGGTCTATTTCTCATGGCACAATTAATGTCTAATATGCCTTTTTGGACGTGCATGATATTTGAAACAAAATTTGGATTCATCGCCGGCCTTTTATTATATAATGACATCCAGTCTTTGAGAACCCTCCCTTTGGCAATAAAGCATCTGTTATTCTTGCTGTCGTTCTAAGTGGACAACCCATCTGCTGCAGCATCTTCTTCACCAAACCCTTCACAGGGGATTTCCCTCTAATCGCGCTGTGGTTTCCCACCCCACACACCACCCTTTCGCTAGGCAGCTTATCATTATCTCCACTTTCACATATTGATCTAACCTCTTCAAACCACAGCAGCATGATCAGATATGCTGTCCCCAAATGCATACCATGCAAATCTAACTCCACTCCCCACTCCTCTTTCCTCTCTGTTGCCAGATTGAGAACCACCACTGGTGGAAAAAAGCCAAATAGAGGCGCTTTTTTTGGGGCACGCGCGGCGCTTCGAAGCGCCTCCGGCGAATGTGACGCAAATCCATAATGGAGGCGCTTTTTAGCCAGAAAGCGCCTCTAATCTTTATTATTTATTTAATTTAATTCCATTATCTGCGTCGCTTCTAACAGAAAAAGCGTCGCACGCGCGAATTTTTTTTGAAAATTTGCGGCGCTTCCTTAATAACAAGCGCCTCTGATATTCTTTTTTGCTGGCCAATTTTTAAAAGTTGTGCGGCGCTTGTGACAAAAGAAGCGCCTCCGAAGTCTACTACGAAAATTATTTTGAAGGCGCTTGTGTTTGAAAAAGCGCCTCCAATTGTTTTTGTTTTTTTATGGTTATTTTTTAATACGCCCTATCATCCGTTTTATTTACATATCAATCACCAACCAAAACTACACATTCATTCATAAATCCTGGATTAGAAAAGTAGTTCAAATATGTATCACAGTAGAAATAAATTACATTCAAGTTTGATTCATACTCAAAATTCCACTACATATTCATAACTTCATCTACGAAAAACCTAGCCCATGCATTTCTGATATCATTAAACTCCTCCGTCGTATATGGTTCACTTCTTGAATTCCAAGCCTGAAAAATGTTCATACATAAGAAGACTAAATATAAGATAAATAATGAAAAACTAAATTATAAATAAGTTAAATAATTTAATGAAATCCACCTATTGAAGTACATATAATTAATATACCTGCCCAATATCTGCAGTTCCAGCATAAGTTATTACTTCCCACATAAACTTCATGACATAATACCCACATTCTGTATTGCCCGTTTGTCTTGCACACTATATATTATATGAAAAATAATATGATTCTTTTTAAATTAAAGCATAACTTGGGTAAATAAGAGAAGATGGATGATGAAATTACCTTGATATTATGCCATTTGATTGATTTGCCACGACCTTTTTGTGTAGAAGCAACTCTATACATCCTATAATGATAACTCAATGTTTACATATATACATGCTCAATGTTGACATACAAATATAAATGTTAAATATCACAAGTAAGTGATTAAAAATACATACATCGTAAGATCATCTTGAATAACAAAATTGGATGAACTTGGCAATGAATTGAATATATAGCCCTTATCCACCTTTGGACAAATTACAAATAAAATCCAATGATACCTATATTTCACAAGAGAATAGAAAATGGGTAAAAAATACTTGTTGTCAATACATTAAAGAGATTAGAATGTAATATATGAATCATACCCTTCATTATATGCCAAGAGAATGAGATTCTTTTCAAACATTTGAATCAGTGCATGCTTCAAATAAGTCCGTGTGCCTTTTTTATCCAATTCATAATACTTCAAAGAGCAAATCAAAGGACATAAAAGACCCACATCATCACGACCAAATTCAACCATTTTTGCATTTAGGCAACTGCACGTGAAATTATGATATTTATAATAATTAACTAGTAATTAAGTCTAACAAATATTCAAGAGTATTTATAAACTTAATATAATACTTACAGCATAAAGGTCTGAATAATTGACATATCAATAGAATCACTCTCAAGAAATTGACTCAAGTCTTGACGGTCAACAACGATCCCAAATTGGCTATCATCAATATAACAGAACAACTCCGCAGGAAGAGGAACACTAAACTTACAAAGATCGGGCTCATACCACTCAAGATTATCATGCAATCTTAAAAGATCACCACTAAGTGAATGAAGAACAGTTTCACTGACCAATGAATGTGAGCTGGGTTCAACCGTTACTTTTGGTGAATCTCTCAAGATAAAGGGTACTTTTTGCTTAGCGTCATTCCTTTTTTTTTTTTGACTTAGCAGGTGGTTCCTAATATAATTATTAAAGTAAAAAATATGAAGCAATTTCATAAAGAAATAAGCATCAGATGTAAAAAAAAATAACAATTACTTCATTACCTCTTCCTCAAAAAAAACTAAATGAGATGGCCACTGGACATATGAACCTACAGCATCTGCTACAACACAGATATCAGCGGCTTCATTAGGATATGGCAATGGACAATCTTCAAAACCTTGATATGCCATAGATATGTTCACTTTGATTGCATTTTCACACATCGGTACATTATGGATTACCGCCCCAACAGACGTGTTGTAAGCTACAGCCACTGCCACAAAGTCAAAACTCTTATCACCAGGATGAGTGTGTGACTCAATTGCAAGCCTACATGATACACCATCCTGCATGTATGTTCATAACAAATGAAAAATAAAATGAAAATAATGGCATGATGACAGATTTACTAAATGGTTACTTACATGTAGGATGGTTACACGTAAAAATTTATTAAATGCTTACTTACAATGAAAGATCTTTTACGAAGAGGTGCAACAGAGTTCATGGTGTCCACATGGGCCGCCTCGGAAGCGGGCATCGAATCCCCGGTAGGAACTTCATCTTTTGAAACAAAGTAGTGCTGCATATCTTTCATCAAGCGCTCTTTCAATTGTTTTAGGTCATCATCACTCAAATTACCAACCTTAGGTCTGCTCCTCGGCTCACGATCAAAGACATGTGTATAACCGACACCCCCACCGACACCACGTGCACGTCCGGGATAATCTGGCTTCCCAACAACCTCAGTCAATATATCATTTCGTCCAGTTGGCTTCCAAGTGCCAGCTGCTAAATCTTCTTTAACTTTATCCTAATACAGAAACAATAGAATTTAATGTTAAAAAAATAAACATGATTATGTTCTATGAGTATACCTATACTTGCTATAACTTACCAACTTCTCTTTTTTCTCCAGCATGCCCTCAGTATTACCAGGAAAAACTAACTGACCATCCGCTGTTAATCCAGATCTTGCACAAAACCAAGTGACATGTCTTGGAATATCATCAGTAGTGACTGTGCTAGAGTTCGTTGAATCTACATCTGAACTAGTAAGAAACTGATCCAATAATCCTTGCTCTTTCCATTTTGGTATGGAAAGAACATATCCTGATCGACCCATGTGGTGAGGATAGATATTCTTACGAGCAGCTAGTTTATTCTTCTCGCTCAAAGCCTAGTCAATGTTAAATAAATATTAAACAACTAGTTAATTATAATATTGAATTGTTTTAATTGTATGACATACCACAAACTCCGGAGTCATAGTCTTCGTCACGAACTCATCCCATTCTTCCTTGGTAAATTGGTCTTTGTACTTCTCATAAGCTTCCCCACAATCCTTCCCTACTTGACGAGTCATATGTATAAAACCTGATCGCAACCGATTTCTCCAATCTTTGTGCATTTTGCCCAACCTTTTCAAAATTGGTTTTTTCATTGTATCATCCAAAGCATAATCATGCTGCATTATAACATCAAAAACAAAGTGTTAGCGTAAATTATATACTAACTATGAAATGAAGATAATATTTCAGCTTGTACAATTGGAGAGTTTAGTTTATACATACCTGTATCTCTTTAAAGATTTGATCTTTACTTTTCTTTGAAACTTTCTTCCAACTATCAGTGTTTATACTCACTCGAGAACGTACCATCTTCCCCATGAATGATTTAAACTCTTCAGCCCACCCTCCGATGACAGCATCATTATCAGCAAATTCAATTATTTTTTTCCCCTCGATGTCTCTTTGACCGCCGCCGCCGTGAGGATTGTGATTATGATCATGATCTTCCCCATCGTCGTCGCTCATAATGTGAACCTGCAATTCATAGGCATGCATAATGATTAGCACAAATATAAATAATAATAATTCAATATTAATAATAATTAATTTCAAAACAACTTACAATTCCTCACTTAGCTTTTTCCGTAAACACTTCAATACCATCATTATGGTGTGCAATGAATGGAAGATCATCCTCATTGTGATCATTTGTTATGTTTCTTTCACGCATCCCGATGGATAATGAGGGCATTTCCTCAACATAATCATCTTCCTCATCCTCAAAATTACATGTAATCTTTTTCTTTCCAGGTAAACAAATAGACCATCGTTTATTTGAAGGATCTTCTACATAAAACACTTGTTCAGCTTGTGATGCAAGTATGAACGGATCATCACGATGTCCTGATCGGTTAAAATCTACTAATGTGACTCCAGTGTCATCACGTTGCACTCCTCGACGAATGTCAACCCATTGACACTTGAAAATGGTAAAAGCTCGAGTTGTGTAATTTAACTCCCAAATGTCTTCTATTTTTCCATAGTAAGAAGACCTCGCATATAACGGATTTTGATCAGTTGCACTAGCATACTCAGTCGAAGATGCTACCACAGACACACCACTATTCTGTAACACTGACTTTTCATCCTGTCTAGTAGTATAAAAAGTGTAGCCATTGATATCATAGGCTTCAAAGGAATCAATTGGTCGTTTAGGACCATAGGCCAACCACTTAATATCATCATCAACTTCAAAGTACACATTATTAGTGTCATTGAAAATTAAATCCTTAAACCAAGATGCAAATGTTCGGTTGTGTTCTTTAGTCAACCAAATTTCACTTTTCAAAGCAAACTGAGATCTCAAGACATTCATATGTTGTTGCACATAAGGATGAACAATTTCAAGATGATGCAACACGAGAAGATGAGCTTTTCCCAACAAGTCATTATCCGCATTCTTTACTTGTTTCTTCCCAAGAGTGCCCTTTCCTTCAAGTCTGTCATCATGTCTAGACTTTGGTACTCCCAAAGATTCAACATTCGTTAAATATGGAGTACAAAACTCAATGACTTCTTCATCAATTAAGCCTCTGATGATGCTACCTTCCGGTCGACAACGGTTTTTCACTTTTGATTTTAAATACCCCATGTGTCTCTCCATTCCGTACATGTACCTCAAAAACACCGGCCCACACATCTTCACCTCTCTGACTAAGTGCACTACAAGATGCACCATAATGTCAAACAATGATGGCGGAAAATACATTTCAAGTTGACATAATGTAACAACCACTTCTGATTGCAAAGCATCAAGTTTCTCTGGATGAATTACTTTTTGGCATATAGAATTGAAGAAGAAACTCAACCTCATAATGGCATGCCGGACATGATCAGGTAGCAGACCACGTAAAGCAACGGGTAACAAATGTTGCATCAAAACATGATAGTCATGAGACTTCAACCCAATCAATTTCATATCTTGCAGTGATACAAGATTTCTGATATTCGACGCATACCCTGATGGGACCTTTATCCCATGTAAGCACTCACAGAAACTTTTTTTTTCGGCCTTTGATAATGTATAACTGCCTGGTGGAAGAAAAAATCCATTCTCACGTGGTTGTGGTGCTAATTCTTTCCGAATATTCAGATGCTCAACCATGTCTTTTCGAATATTTATGCCGTCCTTTGACTTTCCAGGAACATTCAGAATAGTCGAAATGATGCTATCACACACATTCTTTTCAATGTGCATGAGATCAAGACAGTGCCTTACTGATAGGTCTTTCCAATAAGGAAGCTCCCAGAATATAGATTTCTTCTTCCAAAGGCTCTGCTTGTTCCGCTTATAAGGTTTTCCAAAGATTGTGTTCAAATCTTTCACCTTATCATACACATCATAACCACTTAATGGTGGACGAGCTACTTCACGCTCAGTTTTCCCGTTAAATGCCTTCTTCAAAGAACGATAACGATGAGTGCGCGGAAGAAACCTTCGATGATTCATGTAAACATTTTTTTTGCAATGAGGTAATCGCAAATCAACTGTATCATCTTCACATATAGGACATGCTTTTGCACCTTTGACTGTGTAACCTGAAAGGTTCCCATATGCTGGAAAATCATTTATAGTGCAATACAACATAGCACGCATTTGAAAATAAGATTTGGTATGCATGTCGTATGTTCTAACACCTTCGGTCCACAACAGTTTGAGATCGTCAATAAGCGGTGCAAGGTACACATCAATATCATTACCTGGTTGTTTTGGTCCTGAGATAAGAAGAGACAACATGATGTATTTGCGTTTCATGCACAACCATGAAGGCAAATTGTAAATAACCAATAATACTGGCCAAGTGCTGTGTTGACTACTGAGTGTACCATATGGGTTCATACCATCTGTGCATAAGCCAAGTCTCAAATTCCTGTCCTCCCTGCCGAATTCAGGATATTTCAAGTCAATTTGCCTCCATTGTGGAGAATCAGACACATGACGTAAGTACTCATCTTTTTTTCTACCTTGAGAATGCCAAACTAAATGTTTGGAATCTTTTGCATTCATGAATAACCTTTTAAATCTCGGAATTATGGGGAGATACCACAGAATTTTCGCAGGAATTTTGGAACTCTCAGTGTCACTAGCACTATTGGTACTCCTTTTAGCCTTGTAGCGAGAAAGATGACACGTTGGACATTCATCAAGGTTTTGGTACTCATTCCGGTACAACACACAATCATTGGGGCAAGCGTGAAATTTCTCCCATTCAGCTCCCATGGGACACAATAACTTTCTTGCCTTATACGTTGTATCAGGAAGTGTATTCCCTTCAGGCAACATCTCTTGAATTAATGTCAATAACTCTGTAAAACTGACATTGCTCCATCCATGTTTCGCTTTCAAATGAAACAATTTCAACACCGCAGACAGCTTGGTAAAACTAGAGGTAGAATACAAAGGTATTCTGGCAGCATCAACCATACTTTCATATGATTTTGGTTGTTGTTCAAAATTATCATGCACATCCTTCAAAAAATCATCCATTTGATCATCATTAAAATCATCATCCCCATTGTTGCCACTGTTCCAATTTAACTCGGTGGTAGTATCAGGGGCTTTGCGCTTTAAATTATTAGCGGCAGCTCGTGAAACAACATTCTCACCATCCTGGCAAGTCTCACCATGTAATGTCCAAATTGTGTAATTTTCTCTAAAACCTCGCTCAAACAGATGTTGAAGTATAACATTGACGTCACTCTCTCTTCTCAAGTTTCGGCACCTTAAGCAAGGACATAAAATTCCTTTATATCCTTGTTGTTTCTGGTGTGTAACGGCAGCTTTGATGAACCCATTTGCACCAATGAAAAATTCAGTCGTGTCTCGACGACCATACATCCAAGAACGATCCATCTTGAAAAGAACTCTACATTTTTCTAATAATCACATATTATATAACGTGCATATAATTAATATCACATATTGATTTAGTGCTAAATTTGCAAATAATATAAAATATCTACCAACTAAACCAAGTATTACATAATTTTAAAATAACAAAAAAATTATTATTATTATTATTATTATTATTATTATGGCATTATATGTACATATTCAACTAAATCTATGTTAACTTAAACAATACTAATCACATACATAAAATTTAACATATTGTACTATTTCTCAAAAACATTAAAGTTCACACCATTATAAATACAAATTTTGTCAAACATAGCCATTATATTATAATTATATCATATGAACGTTCAATTGGCCATCCAATTGTAGTGTTCAGTGTGTGTTAGTAACTACTTATGTCATTTATGCCATGTGTTTTACGAACTACTTATGTCATTTATATAGTGTGTGTTTTAAGAATTGCTCCTCACTGTCAAACTTCAAGGATCAGCCTAGTGGTTTCGTTTCTTAATACTTTGCCCACAAATGTTTGCATTTGATTAGTATAATGCTATTATTATTTGCCTTTTCCCCCTAAAGAAGTTTAAATACACAACTTGTAAATCAATAAAAATTTAATTTGATTTAGTGGATGGACTTAATTGCTCTCCTGGCAAGATTATAATGAAAGAACAAGTAATATTAGTATAGTTAGAAGAAACAACATTCATTTTAGGATGTGCTAAAATAACAAACAATACAAACAAATACTACGTAATAAATAAAATGATGGACAAATATAATATTCCAACAAGTTATCATTTTTAGAGAGAATGTCCATTTCAAAAACTTCTAAATAGATAGGAGTAATCACCTACTACGTTAAATCTATTTCAAGATGAACAAAAGTAGTACTCTGTAATCAATTATACCAGAGATTAGATAAAGTTCAAACTGAAAACTAACTCCAACTGGTTTCAGAAACTATATTTCAAAGATTAGACGATATTATCATCTCGCTTAGAGATAATTACAATAAGAACCCATAATAGGAATAAATGAGAACCTATATGTTTTGAAGATGAAGAGATAGAACAAGATATATAGGTTCAATGTCAAAGCTTAGAACTTGGAAGGCTGGTAGAGTATATATGGTTTATTCATAATCATATTCAACATACATAGAAATATACTTTAGCAAAAAAAACAAAGTAAAATCATTAAAAAATCAAATCAACCAAAATTTGTGAAAAAGTGAATGAAAAACGAAGTTACCTATGTAGAAGGCGAGCGGCAGAATAGTTGACGGCGAGCTGGAGAAGTTAACAACTAGCGGGAGTAGACGACGGCGGCGGCAACAGAGAGCACCGAGAGCGGTCTGGTACGGAATCTACAGAAGCGGACGGCAACACTCGACGGAGGCAAGAAAACTGTGGGCGATTTGACTCGGCGGCAGCAGCTAGCGCACGTCCCCGGCTAGTACAGATTCTCAATCGCAGGCACGTCCCCGGTACAAATCGATTCTCAATCGCAATAGAGAATCGTTGTGAGCGATGGGCTGGGTATAGTAGGGTTAGTTACTTTGGAGGCACTTTTTCTGTACAAGAGCCGCAGGCCTATTTCCAATTGGAATGAAAATACCGAATAATCTATTTTCATTTGAGGCGCTTTGGGCCCGAAGCGCCGCACGCACGTTTCATTTATTTTTAAAAAAAAATGTAAACAAATTGATGGCGCTTTTGAGTAAGAAGCGTCGCAAGCAACATTAGTTTTTTAAATATAAAACTAATTCGGGAATATATTAGAGGCGCTTTATCCTAAGAAGCGCCGCACGATTCGGTAAAAAATATTAAAAAATAAAATTTTGACTAATAGAGGCGCTTTGGCTTAAAAGCGCCTTTAATGAAGCGCCTCTATTTGACGTTTTTCCACTAGTGCACAGAGCACTCTTCCCTGCTAAGGTTAGCCACTAACTCTTCTAGGGAACGAGGCAAATCCTCATTATTCTTTATGCTGTCGTACAGCAACAGGTTTAGTTTAGGGCAGTTGTTGAGCACCGAGATGTAAGTCCTTATTGAAGACGCCACCCCCCAATCCTTCATCTTTTGTAGCCAAGCTGCCATCTCCAACAACTCACCACGGGCTCCAAAAAATGAAAGCACCATGTTCGAAGTGACCATCTCTGTCCGAAATCCTTCTCTCCCCATTTGAGTAATCATCCTCATCATCTCCCCAAATTGACCTATTATCCCATACCCATAAACTATACACATGGACTCAAACCTGGTTAGCATGATCCATGCCCTTCTCATTTCCTTCACCTTCTCGGATTCAGAAGGCAAACCGATATGACAGATGGCCTCAATCATGGACTTGTATACAGACTGCTTCAAGTAAAGTGAGGTTGGGCCTGAGAGGAGGAGACGCTTCAACTTTGCGCAACAATGGAGGACTGGTTCCCGTGACTTGTGCTTGGATTGGGAGTTAATTAGGTGACAGTAGAAGATACACAGTTCGCGCTTCCCTCCAGTGCTTAATCTGGAGAGTGTTTCTGCTGTTAGGGTCTCGGCTTCATCAAATTGTTTCTGTTTGTGTAGCAGGGCAATGATGTCTGCTGCTAGCTTGGAATTCCAACTGAACCAAGGGGCTTGTGACATCGCCAGATATAACTGCAAGTAAGGTCGTAATTAAATGTATCTATTTTGAATAACTCCGTAACAATTAACTTTAATATAAAATTAATATTATATATGAATCTTATTTATAAATAATTGCTAATATATGATTATAATCATGGTGGATGAAAAAATGACGGTAATTTTTAGTGACTACAAATACGTTCAATTTTGTTTAGCGTAATGGTCATGAAAATATATTTATAGGAACTTTAGTTACATTTTTATCCCCAATTTTTATTTAGTAATATTTTTAGAAAACCTATATTATTTATGTATATGCATCTTAAGCCATAAATTAAGATAATTATCTTCTTTGAATTTGAATTGTTGGTGATTTTGGAGATTAATATTTGTGTTATTATTTGTGGTTTGTTTTTTTATTAATTTTATTTGAAAACAGATTTTAAAACATAAAAGAAAAATGAGATGGTTTCACGTTTGGGCTTCAACTGGCTCAACCGAACTCGGATTGACTGAACCTGGGGCAAAACCCGACTCGGATCAAATATAATGAGCTTTGTTCTGGTCTCAAATTTTCATAACCCGAGACCTTACGGGTAAATTCTGGGTTTAGCAAAAATCCGACCCAGACCGGACCGATCCCATCCATACCTCCATCCATTAAAATTCTTCCTGGTTCGACTTGGATCGTAGTTTAAGAAGTCGAGAATCAAGTGGAAATGTGTGTTTGTGATTGAGTAAGAAAAAAATAAATGAATATTAGCCGGACACAACTTTTCAAAGAAAAATGTGAAGAATTTTTGGGAAGCCCCAAAAAGGAAGGTGAGAAGAATTTTAATGGACTGAGGAAGTATTACTTATTGAGTAATAAAAGTGCCTTATTTATATACTTATACATCTAAAAATGCATTTATTAATTGACTTTTCATTTGACTTTTTAGCTGAAATTTGGTGGACATAATTTAGATTTCATGAAAAACATGCTCACAAAATTTTATAAAAAATTTCCACACGGAAGTATCTCAGATGGAGGTGGCTAGATGACGTGCCGGTCAGGAAATTCACGATAGGAACATTTCTATATCTATATATAGGGTCTGCTTATAGTAAAGAAACAATCTTTCTGTACAAAGTGTCAACGTCTTCACTTTTGATCATGTGAGGTGCACTTTTGGTCATTTACAACACATAGAACTTCAATTTTTGAAAATAAGGAAAACTTTGATTTATTTTGAAAAATGTCATCGCGTTTTTGATTCATCGGTTGGAATGTCGTGTGCAATGTTTATCCGTATATATATACGGATGTATGCGTATATTGTGGCCTATTATGTTTATTTATTTACTTATTTATATATTGACATATGTTTAACTTTTAATTTTCATTTTTAATTACTAGCTCAAACTGCTCAACCCTAATATGGTGTTTATTTGGGAAGCCTATATCGTACCACCGGGTAGGCCTGGACTCGGGCTGGCGGGTTCAGAATTGGTGGACCCGGGACCGGCCCGGGTATCCACCGGGTCCGATCCGGGTCCAGGCCAGGCCTCCATTTTTTTTTTTTGCTTTCCTTACCCCCCCAACCCCTCCTAACCATCAAGGCCAACCCGGGTGGAACCACAAAAAATGAAAAAAAAAATCAATTTGGCCCGGACTCGGGCCCAACCCGGCCGGGCCGGTTCGCCAAATGTAAGACCTGAGCCCGGACCCGCCCCCTGGGCCTAGGCCCGACCCGGACCCGAGAACCGAGCCGGTCCCGGTCCCGCACAGTAGCGGGTCAGGCCGGTCCACGGGCCGGGTGGCCCGACCCGAATCCACCCCTACCAGGCTACCACCGGGTGTACGGTGGACACTGTGAAGCCGGTGGCATTTTTGTAATTTCAGTGAAAATTGCGGCTTTCGCTAAATGAGGATGAATGTATTTTTTAGTGAATATCTGACCTATTCTATTGAGTATTAGGAGTAGGGTTGAGCACGGGTCGGGTTCGGGTGGGTCGGGTCTTCGTACCCTAAACCGGTGCGGTTTTTTTAAGTTAAATACTAGACCCGACCCTTTGATATTTCAAAACGGGGTTTTCGGATATTTCTAAGTCGGATATTATCAGATATCAAATCGGGTTCCGGATATTTCGGTTATATTAAAAATATATATAATTGGATAATTAAAGTGTTTGAATGTTACTTTGACAAAAATTCTACAAACTAGTGCACTAAACATTCAAATTACGCAAATAATTTAATACAAATTGCATAAATAATTACACAAATAATTAAACACAAGTATTAATTTGACATATTCAAAGTACACACTACATAATTTAATATATTTCGAATATTTCGGTTATATTAAAACACATTATAATTGAATAATTAAAGTGTTGGAATGTCACTTTGACAAAAATTGTACACATTAGTGCACTACACATTCAAATTACAAAAATAATTTAACACAAATTGTACAAATAATTACACAAATAATTGAACACAAGTATTAATTTAACATTTTCAAAGTACACACTAAATTATTTAATATATTTCGGACATTTGGGCGGGTCGGGATTTTACAAACCTTACCCGCCACCGGATCTAGGCCCAATACTAATCAGATTTTCGGTTTCGGGTTTTTCAGGTCGGATATCTGTTTCGGTTCGGATATTATCTGAAAAAACTTCGGGTTTTGCGGGTCGGTTCGGGTTTTGCTCAACCCTAAGTATGAGTCAAACAATAAGCATCTCGATCTATGTTTCATATCTTCTAATTCACTTTCTTTTTCTTAGTTTTTCTTTTATAAAAATTTCTTCAATTATATTTATAATCAAATCCTATGGTTTTCAATATACGAATCTAATTTAATATTAAACTTTTGAAATATGCATTCATATGAAAATAGTAAACTTTGCTCGTTGAACATCAAGACATTTTCATTGAGCATCAAGTCTCATATATTGAAATTTGTAACTCTGCAATTGATCATAAAAATTTCAAAACCTATTGAGCATCAAAACATCTTTGTTGAATAGTCAGTTGTAATAGTGTTTATCTTAAAATGTTATATCGATGTACATTCCGTGTAAATATTATACTCATTTGAGTATAAGATAAAACTCATTTGTTATAGGGAAAATGGAAACTAATAATCCAACCTTTTAGCGGTCTTCTTTCAATAATATCACCTTTTGATTATTCATGAATAATCCAACCTTTGCACCTCATCTTCATTCACTGGTCCCTGACCGGTTGATGACTTGCTATTCCAAGCTATTTTCTTATCTTTGCAAATCATTATACCATAAATCTCATCTTTCACAAAGATAATATTTTGGAAAGTTAAGAAAATAACTTGGAATAGTAGGTCATTAACCGACCAGGGACCAATGAATGAAGATGAGGTGCAAAGGTTGGATTATTCATGACTAATCAAAAGGTGGGATTATTGAAAGAATACCTCTAAAAGGTTGGATTATTAGTTTCCACTAGTGTTTTACCCGGGCGTTGCCCCGGGTGCATAGTGAGGTTGTTAGAACCATTTGAAATATATATTCTTATATATGTAAGTAATATATTGTTTCACCTCGTATAAAAATTTCTTTACTTTGAATGGTATTTTAATAAAAAAAAGAAGCAATAAAATATTGATATTGTACACAACATGTTAATCGTGTACCACATGGTTAATCGTGTACAAAACATGCACTACAAAAAAACAACGATTTCGGCACGGATTTGGCACGGAGCTTTGGCACGGATATGCCAAAATTCGTAGGGTATTTGGCACGGATTTGGCACGGATGCGTTAAATCCGTGCCAAAGTTGTTTTGTCACCAGCTATTTGGCACGGCGCTGTGCCAAAAATAAGTTACAGTCCGTGCCAAACTCGCCCAATCCGTGCCAAGTCCGTGCCTATTTCGATACCACATGGTTAGGTTTTGAAAAAACTCCTTATAAAAAGCACTAACAGTCTTGGTGGAGAACCCTCTTTCTTTTGAACGAAGAAGTATCTTAAGACCTCTCTACTCCTTCTAATCAATATTTCTCAAAAACATTATCGGTGCTCTGAGTTTTAAATGAAGAATATGCATGATTAGGCAATCCAAACATTGATGTGCTATTAGCAAACTGGGTTGTCTACACATTTGCATGGAAGGGGTCTGTGTTTGATGACATAATACTTTCCAAACCAATATGCTTCCCAACCTTATCAGAAAATAGTATATTTGATACAAATGATTAACAAATCTTGTATTCATAAAATTGATGTAGTCATAGAGCTACCTAGCTCTTTAAACATGATCAATTTAGCATCTATTTTAGAGGCATAAACTAAACTTTTAACAATAAGTCTTCATAACACCTTTTCTTGTAAGAAGTGTGGGTAAGACTTAGCGAGCGAGATCTGATGAGTTTGGATGCTCTTTTAGGATCCTAAATAATCAATAAAATATAGTGATATATTATTTAAATATTATATTTTTTAAAATAGATCTAATTTCTTTTATTGTCCTTACCTTTCTCGAAACTCAGCTCAATGCACCATTTGTCCTTTCCATTAAGAACAATAATGCTATTTTAATTTAAAAAAAAAAACAGTCACATATGTTTCACCTTGTAAAAAATAAAGCATGTGTTGTTTAATATATCATATATTAACATTTTTAAATAAGAATTGTATTAATAAGTTACCATTACATGTGTTAGTAAGCCCCAATCATGTAACAATTATAAAAGGTAGCTTGAAATTACTTCTATCCCCCCCCCAACGTACTCAACCTTTTCACCTCACATTGTGCACGGTATAGTTAGGTTGCTCCCCTCCAAGAAAATATAGGCAAGTATATTGTATAAAATTTATAGAGTCATGCCTACATGAATAGGTAATCTACAAAATAATATTACTTAGTCGGTGTCTTGTAGTAGCATGCGTAGTTTAACATTAGCACATAAAAAAATGTTGATTTTGCAAAACAAATTAGAACGGATGTAGTATGATTTAAGGTAAAAATCACAAACATTATTTATAAAAATAAAATTAAAAAAGTAGTTCATACGCACAAAATGACAAAATTAGTTTTCACAACCTAACTATGTTAAATAATGTTACAACAAATACTCTGATTATTGAGTAATATTTAGACATTTATATATTCCAAATATGACATCTAAAAAGTCTTCATACACTTTTTTACATATACACTTTTTAACCCATACTTGTTATGGTATATGTTTCCTTCTGTATTTCGACATATCAGGAGGGAAATAATATATGAATACTTTAATAAGAGACGGTTAACATATGATTTAAGGTAAAAAAAAATCATAAACATTATTTCTAAAAAGAAAATAGAAAAAGTAGTTTCATAGGTACAAAATTATATTAGTTTGAACAACCTAACTATGTTAAATAATGTCACAATAAATATTTTATCTATTGAGTAACCTTTAGACATTTTATAGTACAAATAGCATGTCTAAAAATTGGACGTCTACACACGCGCACACGCACACGCACACACACATATCACACGTGTTCCTTATAATATGTGTCTATATTTCAGATATTTTATGGACGCACTTGAGTTACGTGTCTTGTAAAATTGGAAGAGTTGAAGAGTTACGTATTTTGTGAAATTGAAAGAGCTGAGGAATTAAGTGTCTTGTTTGTAAGAGTATCTAGCCTTTGTAAAATATGGTAGGGAATGAGATAGAATATGTAGAACCTATTTTGTAATGCCAAAATCGGCTGATTCTGCTGAAATTTATGAAGTTCTAACTGAAGTGATTGAATTGGCTGATTCTACTGATTTATTAATAAATAGTATTTAAAATATATTTTATTATTTAAATAAAGAAAAAATTAAATGCAAAAAAATTAAGAATAGCTAAAATGGCCCTCTACAGTAATTATGCCAATACAGCTAGAAAAGTAACTTCAACTTTACTTTTTTTTATTATTACAAAATTCAGCGCATGGAATAAAAAATTATGTGTTTGGTGAAAAAGTTGGCTGATAAGCTGAAAAAATTGGGCTACCAAACGGGCTCGTAATATTCCACATTTCAAATCATATTATATTTATGGAATGAGATAGAATATGGAATCTAAAATTATTACATTAAATCATCTCTTTATTAAAACAAAATATATTTTTTAAGGGAGGTGTATTGAACGTGTAATAAAAGCTAAGGTGCATGTTCTTGTACTTAATAACAATTATATCATTCATCAATTTGTACTTAATAGCAATTATAGCATTGATCAATTGTACTTAATAGCAATTAGATAATTGATAAATTGTACTCAATAGCAATTACTATAAAGGTTCTACTTTATTAGGAAGTAAGTAGATTTTCCCTTTTTTATACTCATTTTAGAATGTTATATCAATGTTGAGTTCTTTAAAAGTTGTGCTCTTATATGTATAACATCAAACTCATTTCTATAACTCACACATGTAACATATTCATTACAAATAACATAGACCGAATCCTTCTTCACAATGAAGTTTAATTGATTTTAACACAATGCATATTGTAAAATTGGTGAATGCTCATTTTAAATGTTATAATAGAAAAGTATAACATTAACTGCAAAAAAATTGTAATGAAATAATAACATCCTCACTAGTTTTTCTGCTAGAAAATAAAAACACAACAAAAACAGCATGCAGTTCGAAATAATAACACAAACAAAATAAAACAGAATTAAAACAGAGCTCACTAGTTTTCTTCCAAACCCTAGATTCTCCAGTACTTCATGAGTCCATGGAGGCTGGTCAAGAGGGAGACGAGCCAACAGTACTATAGCTTCTTCCTCACCCTGCTTCTTATTCATTATGTTCTCTGCCAAGCCTCCATTTTCGCCACTAATCACAAATGACCTCGCATCCACATATGTTCCAGCCTTTAACCCCAATTTTCGCCCATGACCTTCATCGGATGATATCCTCTCGCTATTGCTGTCTTTGCTTCTTGTTTGTACCAAGAAACTCATCGCAGGGGAAAACCCCACACTGAAGAACCGCCCCATCGAAACAGATCGACGGAAAAGTTAAAACCCTAACTAGAGGGAGAAACAACTACACATGTAGTACTCAAATATTTTAAAACAAGTTGACAGTTTACATCTAAGTCTTTTAACAAGACTGGTTTCAATTAAAACTCATCAAGTGACAAATTGACAAATTATAGTATTCCAATATTTTTCATACTCCCAAAATTATCATTACAAATGTTTCACATCTGTGTTTGCTTGGACGGTTACTAAATTTTCATCATGTCGTGTATGAAGTCAGAGTTATGGAGTTAGATACGCGTATCGGTTCACGGATACGAGTTTCAGAAGTATTTGTATTTTTAAAAATAAGTCCAATACTTTTATTAAATTACGGATAAGAAACCAATACGTACCAGACACGTATCCGTGAATATCGATATAAAATACACGGATATAGTTGGAAAAAGTGTTAATAAAATGCATTAAATGGTCATTTTGGGGCAATTTTTTGAGTGGGGTCCACTTTCGATTTGGGTTAGGTCAAAATGGTTTCGTATTGTCTTTGTTAAGGGCTACAATTCGATATAAGGTATGCTCAAAACGGATAACGGGTGAATGAGAAATTGATTCTCGAAGTTCACTCGTTGAAACGAAAAAACACTAGGAAAAGATGAGTTTCTAGGTGGAAAGGCTCTGCTAAGGAGTTAGGATTCTTAGGTGGAAATGCTCTCTTTGCGCGTAGGGGGGTGCGAATCAAATCCCGAAAACGGAGAAGAAAAATCGCGACTTGCGTGCGCAGGCGACCTGCAGACACGAATGCCGTCCGAAAATCTATCTTCTAAAGATACGATTAAATTTTGTTTCTTCCCGTTACGATCCTATTTTTTTCTCTTGCTGACCCTATCAATGCCCAACGTTCATGTGTCTTAGTGTAGCTCGAAATGGTTTGTTTTTGGACGAATCAATACCCAACGTTCGGGCCATTGATGTCCAACGTTTATATCCATTAAAACGTCATTAACACATTGCAAATCCACCCATATAAATGGCTGGCAGGTGGTTTACTACAAACACAGTTCATACACTTCATGCACCTCGAAAAACACCTCTAGCATTCTGAAAACATTCATCTGTGTTCTTGCTTGTTCACGTTCGCCTGAACAATTGAGTGCTCAACGATTGTTCACGTAGTCGTCGTATCCTAAGAAACGATCGTGCAACGCTGCTAGAACCTAGGGAGGCAACGAATACGTTTTAAGGATATTGTGTGTAACATGAGCTTTGGCTAAATTGTGCTCCATCTCTTTTCTGTTTTTCTTTAGTCATTTTATTTAATAAATTTTTATTAGTTTTCTTTGTTTTTCGAAACACACCCAATAGATACAACATCGGGGGGAAAGTATCATTGCATCATAGTTCATGGGTATTGGATATTTTGTATAATAATGAAATTTTAAATTGAATATCAAGATTTGTTTTTATCAAATTTGTTTACAATATTAACGTGAAATATTTGGGTATTTATTTGGAATATGAAGATAAATAGATCCGCGTGAGAAAGACTGGTTGACCGGAAGAGGGAGTGAATACTGAAGAGAGGCTAGGGTGGGAGGGAGCGGCAAAGTGTTCTTCTATTACGTGATATATGAAGATCGAGAACTGGAACTAAAATTTGTGTGGTTTGTGATTCACTTCTCTTGTTTCCGTCCACTTTCCCTATGCTTTTACGAAGAAAGCCCCTTGTTTTTCTAACTCAGCATGTGTATGAGCCGCCTTTCTATACTCGCACTTCGATCTCGACAGCGTTCAATTTTTTTTTTTCCCAAGTTTGCAAACTGTTCTTATGGACTACCAACGTTGGACACCAAAATAACTAGTCCAAGTCTAATTTAATGATGTCACAACTTTTATCTAGACTAGACATCAATGCATTGGGAATGCTCTAATGCGTATAGTCTATGTATTATTATCATTATTGTGTAAGGAGTAGGAAATATGGAGTAGTAGTACTGTTGAGGTTTATTCCCGTAGATCCAAAGGTCCAACAAAAACCTTTGGATATTGAGGATGATTTATGGTAAAAAGTGATCAAGACTAGACTTAACTAACTAATGAACTCAATAGCTCGCTTGTATTAGAATAATAACGCTGATTACAAGGAAATGGCCAAACGGCACCTCGGTTCAATTGCTAATACAAAAGCTAGAGTGAGAGTATACTGCTTATAAGTATCAAAATGCTAACCCTTTACAATGAATAAATGCTGCTATTTATACTAGAGATGAGTAGGTGGGGGAATGATGTGGCTGAATCTGATTGGTCGCTTTCCTTGCCATTTGCGCACACATGCTCCCACTTGGAGCCCCCATACACTAGCATTAAATGCATCCTGCAACTTGTAAGGCTTCTCAATCGGTTCTTGGGCCCACCAAGTCAGTAGGCAGAATGCTTGTTGATATATGGCCAAGTGAGGTATATGACCCGTTCGGGATATACCGAACGGCTTCTTCGCTGACTGACTAGACCCCGTTCGGGAACTCTCTTGCTCCGTTGGGTTTCCCTCGGGCTTGTCCTCTTTACTGGATCCTCAAGATATTTTGGACCAGATATTGGGCCGAAACCCAATATCCAACCATAAGTCCCTCACTTCCGATGTCTCGAGTGTGCTCGGAACATAAGGAAGTAGAAGCATTGATTCGTCGCCCTTTGGGAGATATCGAACGGGTTCTTCGCTGATTCCCGATGCAAAGATTTGACGGTTCTTTGGGGCGGTTGGTTGGATTTCCCAGAAACAGCAAGGACAAGAAGGAGAAAAGAAATATGAAGATCAACACAGAAGGAGGAAAACATTCATTTCAGAACAAGCTGAAAGAGATCCTCTTTCTGAATCAGAGTCCAGTTCTGAGTCTGACTCTGATGAGGCATTCTGCTGCCTAGATGCAGAGACTGAAGATCTTTGCCTCATGGCACAATCTGATAATGAGGTATATTCTACTGCTGATTCTATTTCTTCTTCGGTAGGCACAGCCTTAAATGATGATCCAATGTCATCATTTTGGGAAGAGTTCACAACTATCCAAACCACTTATTCTTCTATTAAAGAGGAGAACAGTAAGCTAAAGTTTGAAATCTTTGACTTGAGAAAAAAAGAGACTGAGTGCAAACTTAATCTCTTAATTGAGGAAAGAGGCAAACTGGAAGCTGAAAATGAGTCTCTTCTAAGAAGAATAAGAGAAATTGAGAACCTTGAAATCAGATGTCACGCCCCGGACCTATCCGGACACGTCAACAACCCGCCGTACAATACGAATAGTCAACCGCAGTCCAACACATTCATATTATACAAGGCGTCTTGAATATCATTCACACATATACATCCATAAACAAACATAATAAGTAATTCATAACGGAGCGGAAAACATTGTTTAAAACAAAAGGGCCACACATGGCTATTCATGAGCACGCAGGCTCTATAGTAAAATATTCATGAGCATGTTTAATATTGTTCAAAACAGAATGGAGAAAGCACGAACCACGTCTTCTCTCCAAAGGATCACCCGAGCAACGGGCACAGGTAACAAGCTCAAGCCTCAACCTGAAATGGTGGTGGGACGCCCCCGAAGGGGTCAGTACTCTATACGGCTATAAAGTACTGGTGTGGCAGGCATCTAATAGATATACAATAAGTATTTCACACACAAGACCCTCAAATAGGGTGATAATATAGTATAGGCTGTAATCCCAAATTACCCCTTCAAAATATATACTTACTTTACATAAAGTCAAGTAGTCGGCTCAAAGGCCCATGTTTATTACAAAACATTTCCCAAAACCCCGTGCCCAATGGCCACGACATACGTAGGGTCCAACCCTAATATAGCTTCTCATTTCTAGAGTTCGGCTCGAGTACATCATCATGCACTCGCATCATAGATCTCCTACTTCATATAATCATACCATAGATCTCCTACTTCATATATTCACCCCATAGATCTCCTACTTCATACAATCACACCATAGATCTCCTACTCCATGATATCACACTTGACACTTGAATCTTATTCAAGTTCATCACAAACAACTCAAACCTTAAGTTTGATTCTATCGACATTTAGAACAATCCTTAACTAGCATCACAATACTATTAAGATTATTCCTACAACTCATTTATTCTTAATGGTAGCCCCTCCATATCAATAGATATGTGGCAGCCTCCCATGTACTAAGCATCATCATGCAATTATACATTTACATACACATAACATTCATACATGAGTTGCAAAAGTCATTTTACCATATTAACATACCTTTATCTCACATAACTCCATATTCATCAATATGGTTTCAATTCATGATCAAGTCCATTACTTATCATTCATATCATGTTCAAGCACATTTATTCACAAAAACATGATTTAAGCATTTAGGTAATCTCATGCATAACCTACAAGTTGTAAGCAACTAGATGTCGGTCCTCACCTCAAATGAGCTTTAAACTTTTCCTTCTTGATCCGATGGTCAAAGCCTCGGTCAAGGAAGATTGAGAACTGGTTCCTTGCTTGAAAATGGGTGTTAAACAGCCCCCTCAAGTTGCTAGTTCAGCCCCTAATCGCCGATACGAAAACAGTCCCTAGAATGGGTGTTTTCCGGCTAACTCGTTTCCTAGTTTATCCAATATTTGCTCTAGGTTAGTATCCAACCTTTACATCAATAAAATAACTTTACAAGGACATATTATACACTTGGATTAGTGTACAATAGTCCCACCAATCGTTCATATCATTTGGAAAATGAATGGAAAGGTTTTGGGGTTAACAACTCACTTTAGAAGAGTAAATCCGTTTCTGCGAGGTTGTGTTTTGCTAGGACGATTTGGAAGCCTTCCACTACTCCGATTGATGCAAACCAGACCTTCACGGATTCCTCGTCTTGAGAGCTTTCTTTTGGTATCTCACACGCCTTAATTGGATTGGTATAACTCGAGATATCAACCAAACAGCCTCTGCACTCTCACAGCTCGAGTTTACAGACCACCGCTCACTCCAGCTCGATTTTGTAAGATAAGATCTCTCTCCTCGAACAAAGGCCACTCAATTGAGATACTAGACTTCAAAGGCTATCCAAGGACATATTATTCACGTTGTTTGGTCAAGTATAGCTCCTATAATGAGAGGAGACAAACAGCACACCAATTTGTGCGAAAATAAGAATGGTGGCCCAAGCTTTGATTCCTATCAAGTCATGTGCAGCTCCCCTCCATCCTGGCCGGCCAAGGTAGGTCTTCTAACCCATTTTTATTTGTTTTGCAGGTACTAATATCATGTGGAGTGGTTCCCAATTTATCCCATTAAATTTGGGGTCCAAACATCTACCAATACTTCCAAAAATGTGGGAAATGGGTCCTATTGTCTCATCTTTGTCAAAGATGTCTTTTGTTCTCATCCTAATTTATTTAGAACAAGTCAACTTCCTAAATCACATTATTGATCTCCAATATGTGTAGGCTCATCCCAATAATTTACTTGATGGATATTATAGAAGGAAAATCCTACTCCCATTATTTAGCTCAATAAGGCCAAAGGTGGGGTTATAGGCATTTGTATTCTTCTTTAATCATTCAATCACTTATTTGACATTTGTCATACGTATTATTGGGCTACTAGCCGTGTGGGTCACTCCCGAGTGGGTCTAGAACGCCATTCTCGAATACTTGCTATTTTTAGCAGGTTGGGCCCAAAAATGTTTGGGCCGCCCGACCTTCCTCAAATTGTCTTGAAGGATTATGTATCACAATTTAGGTAATGTTGGGCTCTTTTATTTATTAATAAGTCCCGAGTAAGTATTTGTGAAATCCGACACTAATGTACGAGTTTGAACAGTACGATATTCAACCATGCACTACGTAGAACATTAATCGTTTTACAAATTGTTTGGGAATCAGAAATCCAATACATAAACTTTGAATATTTAAATCAAGTCTCCAAGGACATTCGGGTGCAGTGTCACATCAGATATGATAGTCTTTTGAAGATGCAATCTTCTATAAAGAATATTGATGATTTTCACAATCCTACCTCTGGTCTTGGATATGTTGGAACAAAGTCTGGTGAGCCTTCTGTAAAGCCTAGTACCCAAGTTGTTAAGGCTGATAAGGTCATAGTGCCACAGACTTCTAGCCCCATCTGTCATGCTAGTACTTCTGGTACTAAGGTTGTACATGAGAAAGTCAGACCAGAGAATCAAAAGCTAAAGGCTAAACAAAAACAAGTTTTGAAAATCAATGAACCTGGCAGAAAACCTAACAATTCAAAAGGTTTTCAGAAAAATAACAATCAAAGTCAAAACTTCAATAGACATTCTCATGATAACTGTATCAGAAACCACTATCAGAAAGGCAGATATCAAGAGAAAGTTAACTTTAGGCAAAAGAGGTTGTCTGGTCAACCTCAGAAGCCCAAAGCAAGACGACTCTCTGCTCTTGATAACATATGGGACTTCTTTCCAACAAAGAAGGCTATGCAGAAATATGCTAACAGAAAGCATGAGCCTCATAAGCATCTGCCCAAAGTGAATCATACTGCTGTTTACCATGACTACCAGGTGGACAATGGGTACCATCCACCAAGGTTTCACTTGATGAGACCAAAATGGTACCAACTACCAAGACTCCATTACCCCCCAGGACCCAACATAGCTTGGGTATCTAAATCTTCCTTTAAATTTTGCAGGAACTGTGTGCTGGAGCTATCTCTGAACAAGAATGGTTTATTGATAGTGGATGCTCCAGGCACATGACAGGTGACAAGAGTTGCCTATCAGAGTTCCAGAAAATCAATGGACCCCGAGTCACTTTTGGAGGAAATGACAAGGAAGGTCAAACAAAAGGAAGAGGGAAGCTGATCAAGAACCAGATAATCATTGATGATGTCTCATATGTCAAAGGTCTGAAGTTCAATCTGCTGAGTGCTAGCCAGTTCTGTGACAAAGGCTACACAGTTGAGTTCACCAAGACCTTATGCTATGTCAAGCATGAGACAACTAAGGAAGTGGTTCTAACAGCCAAGAGAAGGAAGAACATCTATGTTGTTGATTGACAAACTGCAAAGGATGGTATATGCCTGATAGCCAAAGAAGATTCAAAGCTGAGCTGGGATTGGCACAAGAAGCTTAGCCACCCGAACTTCAAAACAATCAACAAACTGACAAGGGAACCACGTTTAGCGCAGCTTAGCCACCTGAACTTCAAAGAAAGGGGAATACAAAAAAATTAAAAAGAAAGGAGAAATGTTGATAGCCATTCAGCCCACTCACGTAACCACGTTTAGCGCAGCGCAGATTCGCAGAATGATTGGAGCACATATGCGGCTGAAAAAACGGAAACCTATTTATTAGAGCATCTTTAGTGGATTACCTAAAAATGAATTGACACCTCAGATAAGACTTTGAGTTAAATTTACCTTGTGCTGCAGAGTTGGAACGCAAAAAAACCCACACCCTGTGCTCCCCTTCTACTTTCAGCAAGCCTATCCCACACTGTGAGTCAGCGGAAAATTCTTAGCCGCCGCAAGTGAAAGCATTCAGCCAAATCTCATAATTGCTGGTGAAATTTCTTTTTCGGTACTTTCTTCTTCGCATCTTCTTGAAACTCCCAAGTCTTCGAGCTCGTTTCCTAACCTTCTTCGTTTCATTGACTAAATTAATCGGAAGAATCCATCAACCCTACCAATCCGTACTTGTGATGATTTTGGTGGATCCAAAACGCCGCTGCCGTAGAAGTACCTGCGCCTACACCTTCCTCCTATGCTGCCGTTTTCATTCCTGCCGCTATGGTCCTATTCCTATATTCAGTTAGTTGAATGGAGATGTTTTCATCCATTCCTTGGTTTTAATTTTATCATATTTGTTATGATGATATAGGTATAATTTTGTCTCAATACTTTCATCATTTATTTCATCTTATTCTGAAATCATCATTTTTACTTGGAGAAAGATTTGTTCAAAGAAAAAAAAACAATCGGAATAATACATCACTTGTGAGAATGAAATCAACTTTTCTCTTTTGTTATTACTCTTGTTTAGCTCTATACAAAGGAAAAAATAAAATTTATTATATGAAAACTATGCAAAGTCATGAGTTGAAAGCCGACCTTCGGCTGTTTGGAATTGAGGTAGAAACAAAAGGATGTGGGTGAGGTGGGTGAACGGTGTCTATCTTAAGGGTAGAACCGTGTGGGACTTTGTCCCACACACCGAGACTCACAGCCAATGAAGCGGTTGAGTCTCATTCAAGATAGGATTCGGTCTTGTTTTAATAACCAGAATGATATGCTTCTGGGCCTTAATTCTCGCGCCACGAATGGTAAATTAACCTCTCCTAAGGTCTATGAGCTGCTTAGAGTCAAGGGTGAAGTTAGGACTCCTACGAGTTTCATATGGAAATCCTACATCCCCTAAATTCTCGTTTAACGTGTGGTTGGCCTTGAGAAACCGGCTTCCTACACAGGATAGTTTCGGGTATCTCCATATTGTGAACCGATGTGACTTGTGTAAGGGTGGTTTGGAGACAATACCACACCTTTTTTTCCTTTGCCCCTTTACTTTTAGGGTGTGGCAGCAGATTCGGAACTGGATGGGACTACAACATGATATGACGACGATGCTTAGTGCAATAAAATGGATCGCGAAGACTCATAAGGGCTCAAAGTTGAAGGCTAAGGCAGCTCGCATTGCGTTTTGTGCGACTGTCTACTACATTTGGCATGCACGGAATGAAATTAGATTTGATGATGACAAAAAGACTGAAGATGATATTATAGCAAAGATCAAACATGTGGTGTACAAGATCCTCTTCAACATCTACCCGCATGAGTTGGCCATTTTCTAGAAGTGGATGCGAATCACTTTTTTTTGGGAGCCACGACACATAGTAGTTTTTTGAGTGCGTGCACCTTTATTTTTTTGAGTTTTGGGCCGCGGCTTTTTGCGCATCGACTTTTTTTTGTGAATTCTGTTTGACTGAAAAGCTTCTTCCAAACCTCTCCTATATGTATGTAACAAGAGGGGGTGGGGGGAGCTTTAAATTTTGTACCCTTTTTGCTTGGATGATATATATATTTACGGTTCATAAAAAAAGGATGTGTTTTTTCAGATTATGCCTTTAAAAAATAAATCAAGAAAAAGAGTTGCACTACCTTTTTCCATGTTTTTAGCGTTATGATGCGGAAAGTAATTCATTAAAATGCTAAACCCGCCGTACTATTGTAGCAGAAACAATATTTTAAAAGAATGTCTATCCACGTCACCCTAAGAGGGTGTCTATTTGAGTGATGTTTCCATTTTACATGGGGTATTGCTTAAAGTTATTTCTAATTACAAAAATACCCCAATTCAAATATTCAATGATGTCTACCTAGTCAAAAAACAGCCAAAAAATCACCTCAGTAATTAGGCTCTGTTTGTAACCACTTGTGCTTAAATAAAAGTATTTTTTGGGAAAAAGTGATTAGTAATAAAAGTTGGTAGTGTTTGGTAAAATAAGTGTTTTTTGTGTAAAAGTTGATAATGTTTGGTAAAATAAATGCTTTTTTTTCTTAAAAAAAATAAAACCAAAATCACTTCACTTTTTTTTAATCGATTGAGCCCTTAGTCGTCTGTCTCCCCTGCGGCCAATCTCCTGTCCGGCAGCCTTCTCCACTTCTGCAATCCATATCGCCCGATCGCCAACGTCCAAGCACTCCCCAAGTAGGCTAATCCTCCACAGCTGCCTCGTTTCAGGTTTTCCCTCTTCAATTAATTTCCTGAAATTTCAATCTGAAATTTCAATCTGAAATTTCAGGCGACGTCCTTTTTTTAATTTCGCATCATTTAACCAAATGACGTCGTTTGGCCTTTAATTAATTTTTAAAAAACAACTGCTGGAACTCTGGAAGTCGAAAGAAACAAACGCCATCGATGCGCAGAGCTTGGTGTAGAAGAAGACCCTGGGCGGCTCAGAACTTATACCTATATATACATAATTATTTCCGGCGAAGGGGAGGCGCCCGCACGGTCTCGCTCCCCTGGTTCCGCCCCTGAATTAGGGGCTCCTCTTTGTATGCTATCAACTTGTAATTCAATTTTTTTGAACTACTTGTTAAGCTGTTTTTAATTAGTTTTATACATCGTGGATAGATTTTGGCTTAATTTTAAGATCTCGGTGTAGATGCAGAATTTAAGTCATGATTTTGATAATGAAGTAATAGAAGTGTCTAGCTATGGTGCTGTTTGGGATGTGAGAAATGAAGAATATTTCATTGATTTGATGGTGGCTGAACCTAACAAGGGGAATAGAAAAACCACTACTTTTACTAAAAGTGCTTGGACCCAAATCAGAGATGAATTTCAATTTCTGATTTTTTTAAACAACACAAAAATTAAAATGGTTTTCTGAAAAGTGGCAATAAAAAACTAAAAACAGTTTTTTGTTTTCTAAAAACCAAAAACATAAAACTCACAACCATACCGAACGGGTCCTAAATTATTTGCTTAGTTTTAACTTTTTAGGTACTCTATTACTTTCGTTTAATATTATGATATGATTATATAATTTTTAGATTATCAATTTGTAATACGGGGTGGACGGGTGGTGGGTCTTCAAAACGACCAAATGGAGAAAGTAACAGACAGAAACATCTTCGTGTGGAATTCAATCCAAATGGTATTGTGGTGATCCGGGATTACGTAAGCCTATCAACGATTTTGACAATTTCATTAGAGACCAACTACGAAGGGAGTACTTAACAAGAGGTCCGTGTGGATTGATTGGTCATGTTTACCTCCGAAAACAATATGGTAGAGATTATGGATCTTTCCAACCTACACGTTTGAAAAATTTCCACGGTGGGAGTATAGCATTTCAAAAGATGTCACTTTTTGTCTCAACTTGTTTCTTCTTCTAACAATGAATAATTGTCTAATGTACACGTTTTGACATATATTATGTATTTTTCATACTTTTATAATGATTTCAGTTTTGCGAGTTTTGACATTCCTTTTAGCCCCCCTCAAAATTTGTTCTGGTTCACGATATATTCTTTGGAAAGGAGTGCAGGCGTTTCAAGGTTTGTGTCTAGTTTACACAAGCTTTCAGGGATTACATTTAATGTTTTGGAAGTTGTGCCTCATAATATCATGTTAAATAATGTAAGAAGCTGTTTATTGTTAAGGTTCATGTCTCAATTTTTTGTTAAATTTCATATGGGGAGAGTTAATAAATTCTATACGATCCTTGGAACACAACACCCACACACCATGTCTAAAAGCAACATGACGAGAGGAAAGTGGATACATGCTAATTTAACTAAAGTCTTTCTAAAACTTTGCTATGTAGTTAGCACTTAGCAGTATCCAAAACAATAGACTTAATTTTCATTTTGTGCTTCGTAAGTTGCAGTGAGCTAATGTTCCATTTTTTCATAACTCAGACAGGTAAGTAGCAGGTCCAGAATATGGGACTTCTTAGCATCATTCGAAAGATTAAGCGGAAAGAAAAAGAAATGCGCATTCTTATGGTGTATGTTAACAATCTAATATTCTTTTTTCGTTTTGTCTGGTATGGAGTGTGGATATATGTAGGAAAATGGTGTTTCAGACTTTCAGTAAAACGTAGCAGTTTGATTCTTGTTAGCTTTTTCAATAAGTGAAACACTGTTTGATAAATACAAGGTAGTCAAATTCGTGAGGCGCACTTAAGGTGCTAGAGTACTTCTATCGCCTGAGGCGCAAGGTGCAAAAATAGCGCTCGCGCGACTCAGGTCAAGCCCACTATTTAGAAAACATTATGTATACTATTAAAAAGTCATGTTTCTCAAAAACAAAGTCACAATTCACCTATATAAAGTCTCTGTTCACAAAAAACAGACCAAGTGATGTCTGGCTTAGCTGATTTTGCAGTTTTAGCACTAGGAGTAGCATAAAATATATAGTTTATGAAACTATTAACTGAGTTGGATTATATGAAGGTTTTATACCGTTATAATATGAAATGATAATAAGAAGATATAGACTTATAGACCGTATAATAAGATGAAATAATATCGAGTACATATAATGTAAACTGGTAGTCAGGTACACATAATATATTAATATGTTTGAGTTGTATACAATATATTAGAAGCAAGAAGAACTATAAAGAATGCATAAATGTTTGGAACTGTTAAAACTATTAGATTAAAGAAAAAAGATAGACTGAAAGAATAAAATGAAAGGATCAACAAGATGACAAAACAAATAAAAACTACAAGCTGAAAAAGAAAGAAGAAATAACATGGGAAGATGAAGAAGAAGAAGACACCTTATGGGTTTCTGGCTTCTGTGGGTTGATCGTTGAATGCCCTCTTCAGGGCTGAGCAAGTTGCACAAGTAGTTCACAGAGCAGCATATGAGATTAACGATGAAGTCATAATAGAAGACTTTTACTACTACTAAATCTTATTATATATATGGGCTTGTTATTTGGATGGGCTAAGAAGGATTTAACATGGGTTTAAGTTGTTTTGACCTATTATTTGGATGGTCTAAATCTTATTATAAATATGGGCTTATTATTCAAAGTAGGACGAAACAGAAAAATAGGCTGATAAGCCTTTACCAGCCCATGCGACTTAAGCGTGTGCCTCAGACAGGGAGCTGCGTGTGGCCATTGTTCAGTCGCTAGGGCTCATATGCGCTGCGCTTGGAGCGCTCGCTTTTGATTACCTTGGGTAAACAGTTGTTCGGCCCTAGCATTTTTGGATAGAACGGCTGGAATGGAAATGCTGTAAAATGCAAGGTTTTGGACTAGCGTTTTGAAATATGGCATTTCCTACTAATGTCATGGCCAAGAAGCTAAATTACCAAACAACAAACACCTTCGCTAGTTAAACCCGATGTTTGAATCTGCTATTAATAACCTGGTAACTTAGTCCGCTATTCGCTAACTGCAAAATGCCCGTAATGTTTTTTTACGGTTGAAAGTTTGTTGCATTATATTCACTTCAGTTACTCACACCCCTCAATACTCCATCCAAACAAAGCATTAGTCCTACAACTACTTGGCAATTCCCATTTTCCGTCCACAGCTTTTTTCTACTTTTGGTGGATCACTGCCTTTCTTTTTTCATTTTGGGATGCTTTTACTTGGATTGAAATTTGTTGGTTTGGTCTATTTAAGTCTGGTCTGAACTGGTTTGGTTTGGTAAATGTCTGGTTTCTGTGTATTTTATAACTATGGAAGTTTGGTTTGGTCTGGTCTGTTTAAGCCTGGTCTGGTACTGAAAACAGTCCAAGTGAAAACATCCTTGGTCATCTCTGCACACTTCTCTTGTGAAAGTTAACTGGAAATTGAACGAAAATTGACCAGATCATAAGTGGCTAAAATTTATAGTCATGGGATTAACAGTGGGAAAAATAAAAGCCAGGGACTGACAATGAGAATAGCCTAGTAGTCATGGACTAATGGGACCAAATGAAGAATATTTTATTCTCATCATTATCATTACTATGTTATTGTTGTTATTTGTTTTTCAGTGGCTTGGACAACTCAGGTAAGACTACCATAGTTTTGAAAATCAATGGAGAAGACACTAGTGTCATCAGTCCTACACTTGGATTCAACATCAAAACCATTTCATATCAGAAGTATGATCTAGTTACTGCTATTATTTCCCCCATATCTACAGCTTTTTTTTTGTTTCCTAAATGACAAGTGCAAGTCCCTTGTCTGGATTACTAATACATAATCCTCCCATTCCCAAATTAGTTTCTCAGTTTCTCTGGGCACACTTATTGATAGAGACCTAAAACAATAATAGAATAAGAATAATATTAAGGGAGTGTTTGGGGTTGCTTAAAAAAAGCGCTTTTCAGCTTTTGGCTTAAAAAAAGTTGAAAAGAGTGTTTTCAAATGACAGCTTCTGCTTAAATTAATCACTTAAAAGCTAAAAGCTGGAAGCAGGTAGAAGGGTGCTTCAAACTGCTTTTCACTTTTTCTATTACACAAAAAGCACTTATTTTACCAAACACTACCAACTTTTAATTTTTTAGAATCACTTTTTTCTCAAACACTACCAACTTTTACTATTAATCACTTTTCCCAAAATCATTTTAAAAAATCACTTTTTAAAAGTTGAAGCAATTGCAAACACTCCTTAAGTCTTTTAATATTGTACAATAAAAGGGGTTTAGGCCCTATAACTAAATAGAAGTGAGCTGACCCATTAGAAAAAGAATAAATAGGAGTGTGGTGTGAGTAGAACAGGAGGAGAAATTCTGTTAGGCTTGGGTTTGGGACATGGGAGAGAAGATTGCTCTAAGTGTCTCACCGTATCTTTCTATTTCCTTCTATTTTCGCTACTGAAATTCTGAGATCATCATCAATCTACTAGTAATTACTGCTGCGTTTTGGGAGTCTCTATCATCTGGTATCAGAGCACTCACTTCCTGGAGGCAAGAGTCTGAATCGATCATCCTGGAGCATCAACGAGCTGCAGTGATGAAGGATGCACGACTTACTGCACCAACTGCGTCGCAGGCGACCTCGAGTTCGATCGCGAACAGTTAGGAGTCATCGACAGTCAGAAAGAAAGGGCTCAGCACCTTAGTTCGTTGTTTTTCCCAGTTCGCAGTCGTCAGCATCGTCTTCCTGTTCGCCAGATTCGCCGCGAACAGTATCTCCCAGTTCGCCGTCAGTAGCTGCTTCTCACCTGTCGTCAACGACCAGTTCGAAGTTGTCGGCTTTGTGGTCAAAACCACCTCTCACAATTCGTCGAAGCTAGCCGTTTCTCATCATGCTCAAGCTTCTTCAGTTTCCAGAACCCCAGACCAAGCTGAATCCGAAAATGGATCTCTGGGAACTTCATCGCGAACAATGAACTTTGAGTTGAGGTTGTCAGAACCGAGATCCCAGGTTGAGGAAGTCACAAGCGCAGAAAAGATTTATTATACGACTCTAGTGAAAGCTGTACCAAAATTTGTTGAATCATCTGAATCATATAAAAAACTAGATCAGGTCATTTATTGTATCAAACTTCCTGGACCTGCTTTATTGGGTGAAGGCATGGCACAGACAGTTTATTTTTGTAAGGGAGATCATGAAACAATTAGAAGGTGATTTGAAGGAGTGTTAGCGTGTGCTGAAACAGACTACTTATCATTTCCTTTGAGGGAGAAGTATGTTGCTTATGCTGAAAGGCAGGACCATACTCTGGTGGGTGAAGGCTTTGTATTATTCTGGGGTGCCCTAGCAAAGCAATTGGTGTATAAGGATCAGATTATTGCAATTGAAGGATTAGTTTCAACTCACTCAGAGGTCAAGTCTGGGATGACAATAAAGGGCTGCAGTTTGGTACTTTTTGCAAATTGGGACTCCTCTAATTCTGGACTGAGATGGGCTGATGAGTTTGATTGCAGTGAGGTCTACAAGAGAGAGCAACTCATGGATTTATCTTTAAAACCAGGTATTGTCATTGGACTGGAAGCTGAAGGAAATTTTCAACCTTATAAAATGGTCTTATGCTCCAATGATCCAGAAGTGAATTGTTCCAGTTGTGTTCTTTTAATGGAATACAAGCAAGGTGACGATGTTGGAAATATAAAAGTGGAACCCTACTTGCTTGGAAGAATCGTTAAGGCTTCCTTCGCCTCACTTGGGCTAATAAAGTTGGATACAGATCCAGTCAGTGAAGCAAAGAAGTTTCAAGAATTCTTCTCTAATGGTCTGTTTGAAAAACAGCTTACGTACGCATCAGACCATAGTTCTGAATGGGTGTACATTGATTGGAATGGAATTCATCCCTCTGTTTCTGCTGTGGAACATGTGAATAAAAATGCTTGGCTTAATGCTGAGTTGTCTGAAGCTAACAGGAGGAATGGTTTTTGCCATAGAAATGATTTGGATGCAATAGGTACTGATTGTATAGAACAGATCCACAGGACCAGTATATCAGCTTGTAGAAATAGTGTGAGGGGTATGGTTGTGGTTGCTATCCGTTTAGGAAGAGTCTGTTCTAATTTGGAAGCTGTTCCGGGTTCATCCTCTAGAAGCCCATTCGAGGGAAGCACTGAAGAGGCCCCATCTACCTATTCATCCTATGATGATGACTACCAGAAACAGAACCTACTTAAGTGGCCTGGCAGTTCCGCTTTTGATTCTGAAAAGGGAAAAGCTAGTGATAGTATAAGCGCAGTGTGTGAAAATATACCTCAAAGGAACCCCTGCAATATCAAGCGGCATAGAAGATGGATGATATCAAAGATAAAGGGTGTCCAGTGGGCCAGATTTCAGCTTAGAAACACAGGGGCATAGAAGATGGCTTCAATGACTCTACTGCTCTAGCGTTTTTGAAGTTGGCAACCCAAGATGATGCAAGGGGTGTTGGCAGATTGATCGTTACAAACAAAAATGAATCAATATCTCCAAAAGGATACAGGGACTATACTAGCATTATTCTGTGGGTTAATCAACGTGTTGGATTGCAAGTGGCTGAAATCTCTAAGGGAAGTGGGCGGAGAAAAGAGAATACAAACTCTGAGTACTTGATGGTTCTTAACACACATGCTGGAAGATCTTATCACGATTTAACTCAGAATCTGATGAATAATCATTCATCAAGGGACTTTTTGCACTCTGGTGCTCTTTTTCATAGCTGCAAACAGAAAATGCTTTCAGAAAGTCTATTTGAGCTCAGGATGACAATTTTGGATAGCAAGAGGTTTGTAAAGGTAAGTGTGCATAATCTAGAGGAGTTGGCATATTGTGTCATTGCTTTTCGGAAAATAACTGAGTAGCAGGTTCACACATGGTTAATGGATGCTAATCCATTCCTTGCTGGTGAGGAGGATAATATTCAAAGTTGGCAAGCTTCTGGGGCACTGTTAATGGAAGAGGTGATAAATTTTTGTGGCACAGCAGGAGTAATCCTCCAAGGTGATGACTGCAGTGTGATGCAGGAATTACTTGGAGGGTGTGAAAATCCTAAGGTGAAGAACATGAAGATGAAGGTTCCAAGAGTGCGAAATATGAGACTGTGTGGAGGTACTGTCAATCCTAGATCAACAGGTGAATTGTCAAATGGAGTTGAAGTTTTTTTCAGCTCAGTATTTTCTGATGAGCAGATCAACGAGGATGAGAATGCTGAGGTTGAGGGCATGAAAACAAATTCTACCACTGCTGAGGTACTTGAGGCAGTAAAGGCCATCAATAAGGATGAAGAGTTAACAATTTATCACAACTATGTTCCTGTTTTTGGTGCTGCTGCAAATACAGTTGTAGGTAGTACATCTCAGGAAAGCCATGAAACATTTGTTGCTATTGAAGGCTGGAAGGCTACTGAAGAGAATGTAATTTCACTAGATACACCCTCTGTTGCGCTGAAACAATTGTGATTTTGAAGATTCAACTGCTGAAGCCAAATGTCCAGACAGCAAGGATGTACTGGGAAGGAAGAGGCGCCAAGATGAAACTGAATGGCATGGCTGTTTCTTACTCCCCACCTTGAGGACTAGGTGGTTATCAAGGGGGGAGTGATGATAGAGACCTAACACAATACTAGAATAATAATACTATTAAGTCTTTGAATATTGTACAATAAAAGGGATTTAGGCCCTATAGCTAAATATAATTGAGCTGGCCCATTAGAAAAAGATTAAATAGGAGTGAGCTGTGAGTAGAACAGGAGGAGAAATTGTGTTAGGCTTGGATTTGGGACTTGGGAGAGGAGAAACAATGTCAACTAAACTATTATTTGAGTAAAAGATATGGAAAGATAATTTGGGGACAGACGAAAAAGAAAAGTTGGAATATAATTTGGGGACACTGGGAGTATATGTTTTGTTATAAGTGGGTTTCCTGATACTTGATCTTCATGGTTGTCCACATATGATTCTATGCTTATAGAGAGTTGCCCAAAATGGGCACTACATATTTTTTGGGATTTCTCCTCCAAATCACTAGTATGTCTATCGAAATTGTGAGCATCAACATGTAGGTTCTAGATCCAAGTGGTAGTACCAAGACCTTTAGCTAGTGTTCTTGAGAAATGTCCTCACAATTTTGATAGCCATACTAGTGATTTGGAGAAGATATCCTGAAAAATATCAAGTGCCCATTTTGGACAATTCTCTATCATCTTTCTTTTGTTACGTATTTTCACAGTGCTCGTTTTTCTAACTTTGAAGCGTGGCTAAGCCAAAGAAAGATGACAGGTTTACACTTTACCAAATGACATAATAGGTTGAATCAAATGTGTGTGCTTTTGCGCCTATAGTCTCATTGTACGCAATATATTTCATGAGTTCACATTGGCAGGTATACACTAAATATATGGGATGTTGGGGGACAGAAAACCATAAGATCGTATTGGAGGAACTACTTTGAACAAACTGATGGCTTGGTGTGGGTTGTGGATAGCTCTGATCTTAGAAGGTTAGATGACTGCAGATATGAATTGCATAATCTTTTGAAAGAAGAGGTACACTTGGAGCTTTTAACCTGCCACCTCCCCCTCCCCATTTCACACACACACACAAGTCGTTACATTTGGCTTAGCCCAATTTTTTTTTTGTTTTGTTTTTCTTTTTCAATGAAAAGAGAAGTATTATTATAACAAACCCAAAGAAAATACCTTACAATAAGTCACAACATGCTAAGCTTATCTAGTTTAATAAGCCCTCTAAGATTAGTATCTGTACAAGGATTAACAATCTCAAACAATCTGGAAGGGTAACAACCTTGTCTAAAAACAATTTAAACTGCAATTCAATCCACTTGACTGAGCTTCTCCAGAATAATCATAGCGGGGGTGCTTGTCTATGAACAATTCTTTATCGGGAGCAAAATGTAATGGCTTCGAAGGAGTCAGATTCCACAAGGATCTTCCCAAACCCTTAACTTAATAGACATGCTCAGCCCATCCACATAGCATTCCAGAGGATACTAACAGATAAGCATAGTGATAAGGGCTATAGAACCTTTCCTTTTAAGAATCCAGTGCATCACAGCTTGAATTGTTGAAGAGCAATTGTGCAATCCAATGATACTCGTTTTATTTATATAGACTAAAATGTGCAAATACCGTAAAAACCTAATCATATTTTGTTATCTTTTGCATTTCCCGAGGTACAATCAAACATAAAAAATAAATAATTACCCTTTTTTTTGCCTGTCCTTGCCAGTTTATTACCCCCTCCGTCTCACTAAGATTGCCCCATTTTTCCTTTTCGGGAAATCCACTAAGATTGTCTCATACCAAATTTAGTAAAATTTGTGTGGCTCTAAATCATTCTTACCTTTTTCTTACTTTATCAATTCAATATCAACCGCATAAATTCACTTTTCTTAATAACCGTGTCACCTTCTCTCTCATGTCCCAATGTTAGTGGGACGGATTAGTATGTTCTTATTTTGTCATGTTAAACGTGAGTGCGTTCATATATGTACAAAAAGTGTCTCACAAGGTAATAAATTGTAAAGCTATACATGTCACTAGTGTCACTGCCACTGCCAACACATGTTATTGTAACTGCAGTGAGAAAATTCCATCTTTTTAAAAAAGTTTTCAGGATAATATTCCGGTGGTGGTCGCCAGTGGCGGATTTCCGTGACTTTTCTAAAAAAATCTGATTTTTTCCCAGGCAGCTGGGGCAGTTAGGTAGATGCTGAAATGAGAAGAAATTTGAATAGATTTAACTCTATGAATGTAGATAGCCATATTTATGTTATTCTTTCTTATTTTTTAATTTGTTTTTTCTTCTTTTTTTCCGGATAAAATGTAAATAAATAAATAAATAAATATATATATATATATATATATATATATATATATATATATATATATAGGGTAAGGTTCAAGTGAGAAGAACCCTTTGGGTGAGAAATGAGAATGAATCTCAGCCATTGGATTTGACTAAGTTGCAGTAAAAGACACTTCATGATGCACTGAAATATGCAATCTAGCACAGTGGCATTTCTGTAAATACTTCTTAAAAATCCGTATTACATGTGTCTAGTGCAACATGAAGCTATTTCGGTGCAACGCCGTCAAATATTAGTGCAACATGAAACAGTTTTAGTGCAACATGTGCAAAATTTAAATATTACTGCAACATAAAGCCAATTTTAGTGCAACTTCGTAAATCCAATGGCTGAGATTCATTCTCACACTAGATGCATTTCTCACCTGAACCAAAATCTATATATATATATACATATATATCCAGAAAGTAGCATAGTACAATGCATCAAATGTATCTAACTATCTAAGCCTAGCTATACTAACCTAAACAGTAATCAACCATTCACCCCCCCCCCCCCCCCCACCTCCACCCAAAGGTGTTGGTCAGGGAGAGGAAATTTTATGGTCCAAAAGATCCAACAAAAAACCGGCTCGGGATAATTCCAATAGTAATCTCAATTTGTTTTTTTCTTAAACTACAAAACAATGACATTTTTAGTTACATAATATATTTGTGTATAGTTGTCATCTTCATTTTCGTTTCCAACCATCTATAATTTAAAAAGTAGATACCACCCTCCCCCTTCCCTCCCATCTAGAATTCCCCAACAATAGAATGGTCAACTGAGTAAACCAAATTATTTATTATTCCCAATCTTCTCTTATCATAGAGTATCACGTGATTTTCTTGCTTCGATATTGCTTTTGATTTGTTCTAATTTTTATGGCAATTGGCAGAGGCTATCAGGAGCGTCATTATTGATTTTTGCAAATAAACAGGATATACAAGGTGCTTTTTCTCCATACGAAATAGCTAAAGTAAGATGTTGCATGATCTGTTCTTTTCTATTCACCAATGTAAAAGTTTTATCGTGTGTGATACTGTGATGAGAACCCTGGTACTCTAAGAATCAATTCCACTCGGGATTTTTCTAAAGTATATGTCAGGAAGGCCAGGAAAGTCAATGAATAAAGGCAGATAGTGGCAAGAATAACTAACAGGCTGAGGTGGCAGTGTCAGACAGAGAGTGGCATAAAATTACCGTGATGAGCAAGTAAAGGGCAGCTGGAAAATTTGGTAGATCTGGGAGTGCGAGACTACTCAAAGTGTCTTTTCTATCTTTCTACTGTGCAATTTTCTTCCATTGTTGGCTTCTTAATCTTCTATATTGCTTCCCGACAGTGTAACCGTTACTTATTGAATATTGATATATATAGACACACACACACTGTTTCGTGGGTGGCGTGGGTACTAATGTCTATCAACTGGTACCAGAGCACTGATCGTGGAACCTGTGCATGGTTGTGACGCGATCGATCATGGATCATAGGATGGATAACATGGAATGATCGTTCATGGATTTTCGATCCGAGATGGATATGAACATGAGAACCATAATGGATGCAATCGCGAACCTCACCAGTCAAAACGAGCGGAAGAAAATGAGGGGAAGATCAAGGACATCTCGTCGGCAACCTCCACTGGATAGCAAAGAGACTTCCCGATCCCGAGGCACATCTAATGAATCCCGATCCGTCTCTTTTCTGTACGTTCACACAAGGAATCACGAACGCATACACACTGTCAGGAAGGTGGACTTGCCCCTGTTTGGAGGTGACGATGCGTATGGTTGGGTGGTGAAGGTAGAGATATATTTTAAATTGAATCAAGTATCGGAGGAGGATAAAGTGGAAATAGTGTTGATCGCGATGACGGATAAGGCGTTAAACTGGTATCAGTGGTGGGACGAAAACACCACTGATCATTCCTAGGAAGATTTCAAGGAGGCCCTATTCCATCAATTTCAATCGGATCTGGTCCAAAATCCTTTTGGCCCAATGCTCAGCATTAAACAGACAGGGTCCATGTTCGAGTTGGTGGTAGCACCCCTAAGAAACACTGATCCAGAAATATTAAAAGGGGTGTTTCTGAATGGGCTCAAGGGAAGAGGTCCGGGCAGAATTGAAGCTCTATCGGTCTGATGGATTAACAGAAATCATGGATAAGGCCCTCCTACTCGGGAAAAGAATGTGACGTTACAGAGAAGTAAGAGCAGGGAGATGGACAAACGGGGGTGGAAGGACAAGGGGGTCCAATCCTCCAAATTCCAGTACAAGGCAGAAGAACATCAAGGTAGGTTCCTGCAAAGTAAGCCCCCAATGTTAGAGAAGGGAGTATCAGACTACAGAACAGAAGGGTCCTCAGGAATGAATAAACCATGGAAAGAAGGACCCAGGTTATCTCAAACTGAATTCCAGGACAAATCTAGACATGGGCTGTGTTTCAAATGCATGGAGAAGTGGGACAAAGAGAATGTGTGGAAACAGAGGAAGACCCAAGTCTGGAAACTGAAGAAGTCGAGGCCAATGAAGAAGCATCAACTATACACTTGTCAATCCTGAGCAAAGAAGGATTGCATACACAAAATACGTTCAAGATTAAAGGCCAGCTAAAAGGAGCAAAGGGGCCGAAGTGGTTAGCTTGGGTTGAGTACTAGTCCAATACCAATTACCATGCATCCATAAAGAACACTCCTTTCAAGGCTCTATATGGACAAGACCCCCCTATCTTAGTTAAAGGAGATGCAAGCTTAACAGGTGTGGATGAGGTGTCTAAATTAACAGCTGAACGAAATGAGATTCTGCAGGAATTGAAACCAGATGAAGCAACATGCCAACAAACATAGAAGAGACCTCAAATTTGAAGTAGGAGATAGGGTATTCCTAAAAATACAGCCCTATAAACTCAGGAGTTTGGCTAGGCGAATGAATCAGAAGTTGAGTCCTCGTTTCTATGGTCCTTTTGAAGTGGTTGAAGTGATTAACCCGGTGGCCTATAAATTGAAGTTACCGGAAGGTTGTGCGGTTCATCCGGTATTTCATATTTCTTTACTAAAAAGGACAGTTAACCCAAATATCCCTTGCCAACCATTGCCTTCTTGCATATTAGAAGAATGGGAGTTGCAATCCCAACCAGAAAGAATAATTGATGCGAGAGTTTCAGCTTCAGGAACTAGGGAGGTGCTGGTTCACTGGAAAAACCTACCCGAGTTTGAAGATTCCTGGGAAGATTGGGAGCTGATCAAGAAATCATTCCCTGAGCTCCATCTTGAGGACAAGGTGTTTTGTAAAGGGGGGTGATGATAGGCGTACTGCGGCAGTGCCTTATTCAAAATAAATCCTAATAGGGATTTTTCAAAAGTTTATAAAAGAAGGGGCAAGAAGGTAAAAGACCAGAGAATGGAAGAGACGACATAAAGTAACGGACTGACTGGAGGGGAATAGACGCGCGGAAGAAAAGAAAGAAATAAAAACAGATGGAAGAAGGAAGGGGCGGACATTTGGGAATTGTTCGGAACTGGGAGAGCGAGATCCTCTCGGAAGATCTCATTTTTTATTTTCTGCTGTTTCGTTCCTTTATATTTCATTGTCCCCAAACTTTGATTTTGAGTTTTATCAATGTTTGAGTGTGTGGTCTGGAGTGCTGTTCTATCATGTGTTAGTCCTCATTGACTCCGGAGCCACCAATAATTTCATTTCTCAAACATTAATACAGGAACTGGATTTGGAGTATAATTCTAAAACCCGATTCCAAGTGGAATTGGGAAATGGGGAACAGATAGTGATAGGTACAGGCAAATTTGGCGATGAATGGTTGAATATACTGAAATTGAAGAACTGAAAAGTAACGATGCAGATGAGGCAAATTCGAGAGTGTCTCGTCTCTCCCAAATCCCAGTCCAATCCAAGTTCTGCCTACCTCCCCTCTACCTTCCTTCACACTCTTATAGTAATTATATTTTAATGGGCCGGTCCATATTTTCTGACATGGCCCAGAATCCTTATTTATACAATACTACACTTATTTAAGATCATTCTATTACTATTATTATCATTATTAGCTGACTATGTCCCTATCATATCTCCCCCCTTGAATAACCACCTTGTCCTCAAGGTTGGTGATAGGAAACAGCCTCGACCGTCAACTTCAACTTCATTCTGGCGCCTCTTCCTTCCCAATACATCCCGGGTTTCTGAACTTTTAACTTCAGTACTTGAAGCTGCATCTTCATGTTCTTCACATCAAAAGCGAACAGAAACAAAGTCTTGGTGGCAGAGTGCTCCCTTAGGTTGCAAAGGTTTGGATCTCCCAACAACTGCGTCTCTTCCCTATAGATTTCAGCCTGCATTATGTGTGTCCAGGGGGACTTAGGAATATCACAATCTGATCCCATGGTTACAAAAACAGAAACTTTCCAACACAAAGCATCTGCTTCATCTTCTATAAAATTCTTGTCGGCCAGCTTCAATTCCCTTTTAACCCCAAGCTCTTTCACACACATAACCCCAAGGTTGTAAAACCAAGCAGACTCATCATTGGCACTATCTTTGTCAAAGTTCTCTTTTACCAAGATATAGTTATTCTTCACCCCATAACCCTTCATGTAAAAGCATTCCATGTTTGAGTAATTCCTCCCAACTCCTGCTCCTCTTACACATATTTCTCCAAGAAATTCCCTTGACCTTACCTCGCCCTGATCAACAGCCTTACAAAACCATGATAATGCTTTGGCATGGACACACCTCACTCCCTGAACTGCTCCTTCACTGGATAAGCCTGATCTCTGAAAGTTCAGTTCATGCACTCCTGGCTGGTCCAATAAGAACAATTCAGTCACTTGGTTTGCCTTTTCGACATGCTTACTGGAGCTGCTTGGTAACTGAGATATTTCTAGGCATGCCTCTCCCTCCAAGTTACCGGTCCTTCCCTTCGCTCCAACCACCCCATGTTGAGGTTTGTTACTATAGCCCCCTTTTTCCTTCCATCCCCTCTTGTCTTCCTCTCGGTACTTTCCTCTCCTTTTCAGAAAGTATAGAAGTATACTTTCCTGTAACATAGCCCCCTTTATTAGAAAGTAAACAAGGTAGAAGATGGAAATGAAAACATCTTACTTAGAATAGAAGTTTACAAAGTATTTATACAGTTGGTAACTAATCAGTTATTCTAATAGAAGCCTTAACAGACTAAGTGCACAACATATTACAAAGAATACAAGTATAAGAGAATATCTAGTATTCCTAACATTCCCCCCTCAAATTGAGGATGATTGTTTTGGAAAATCAATCACACTCAGTTTGTCTCTACACTCAAGAAATGAAGATGCTAATAGAGGTTTGTCAGCACATCTGCAATCTGTTGGGGAGCTGGGATATGAAACAATTCAAGTTGCTTGAGTTTTACTTTCTCTGACAAAGAAAAGATCAATTTCCATATGCTTAATACGAGAGTGTAGTATAGGATTGTGAGCAAGTTGGACTGTGCTGAGGTTGTCACAATAAATTCTGGGGGTGAGAAAAGGAGCTTGAAGTTCTTTAAGAAGAAACTGAACCCATAAAATTTCTGATGAAGTGTCTATTAGGCTTCTGTACTCAGCTTCTGCAGAGGATCTAGTTACCCTTAGTTGTTTCCTTGACCACCAAGAAATGAAGTTAGGGCCTAGAAAGATGCATGACCCTGAAGTTGATTTTCTGTCTGTAGGATCTGATGCCCAATCAGCATCACATAAGGCAAAGATAGGTAGTGGTGTAGTGGATAAAGGAAGAGGTTTGATGATCAGCCCATAAGTAATAGTTCCAGAAAGATATCTGAGTATATGTTTCACAGCCTTCCAGTGTTCTTGTAAAGGTGCAGCCATGAACTGACACACTTTATTCACAGAATAGCTAAGTTCTGGTCTTGTTAGGGTAGCAGACTGTAGGATTCCAACAATAGATCTATAATGAGATGGATCAGGAAGGAAATCATTCTAGCCTTGGAGTGTTTTCACACCAAGGGTGTTTTCACACCCTTGGAGTCAGACATTCTAGCCTTTTCCAAGAGATCCCTGATGTACTTTGCTTGTGATAAGTGTAGACAGACACCAGGAAGCCTTCTAACCTCAATGCCCAAAAAGAAATCAATATCTCCCAGATGTTTGAGAGAAAATGATGAGTCCAGCTTCTGAATAATTTGTTGAATGATGACAGAGTTGTTTCCAATGACCAGAATGTCATCTACATAGATTAGGATGTATATTTGTATACCAGAGGTGAGGTATATAAGTAAGGAAGGGTCACACTTGCTCTGTTTAAACCCAGCACTATATAAGACAGAAGTGAGTTTCTGAAACCATGCCCTGAGAGCTTGTTTGAGACCATACAAGGATTTGTGTAGTCTACAAGCAAGTGAAGTGTCTTGATGCTGAAAACCAGGTGGTTGAGTCATGTAAACTTCTTCCTCAAGTTCCCCATTGAGGAAGACATTATTTACATCAAGCTGCTGGATAGACCATTTGTGGGAGACAACAAGTGTAAGAAGAATTCTGATAGTGATAGGTTTAACTACTGGAGAAAATGTTTCCCCAAAGTCAAACCCAAACCTCTGATGAAACCCTTTGGCAACAAGTCTGGCTTTGAACTTGTTAACAGTGCCATCTGCATTTTCCTTAACTCTAAACACCCACTTGCAACCAGTTGCCTGTTTGCCTGGGGTAGAGAGACCAAGGACCAAGTGTTATTTGTTAGCAAAGCATCATACTCAGACTGCATTGCAGGATGGAGAGGAAAGTGCCTGATTCACTGATTTAGGCTCAACATGAGTTAACAGTAAGGTGGGATTAAGTCTGAGTTTTACAATCCCAGATTTGGATATGGTTTGCATGGGATGATGATTTTGGATAGGAACAGAAGTAGAAGAAGAGGATGAAGCAGATGGTGTAGAAAAAAAATTATTGTTGGTATTGGGTTGAGAGTGGAAAGTAGGGACGTTATTTTGAAAGGAAGTGGGATTGGATTGAGTGTCAGTACTGGGAATATTGTTAGGATTTTAACTCACAAACACGAAGAACAATTGAAGAACACACGAAATTTGGTAACCCAGTTCGCCACAGAGGACTACGTCTGGGGGCGCTACCAAGCCAGGAATGTTATTAATATTTTCTGGATACAGATTACAAGAGAGGAGAGTTGTATTTATAGAGATGCAGTGTCTTGTTCCCAAAGCAACATAACCCCTAATTAAATTAGGATGTGTTTCCAAAAATAAATTAAGAAACGTGTTTCCAAGAATAAATTAAGAAACTGTCTCTAACACCTTACAATCTTCCACCTTGAGACTGTCTTCTTCAAATCCTCCCTTGTTAGCATGGTAGCGCCGGCCTTCAACTTCAAGTACCAAGGCCAATTGAAGCTATGCAAAGCTTCAACTTCTCCAAGGTTACTACCTTAGTAAACATGTCTGCTGGATTCTCACTGCCCTCTGATCTTCACAAGCTGCAATGCCTCTATCTCTAGAAGATGACGGATGTAGTGATACTTCAACTGAATGTGTTTGGTTCTCTTGTGAAAAGCTGAGTTGTTTGCCAAGAAGATAGCACTTTGACTGTCACTGTAAAGAATGCTATTCTTGTACACCTTCCCAAGTTCCCCAAGTAAATTCTGAAGCCACACCATCTCCTTACTTGCCTCCGTAATGGCCACATATTCTGCCTCTGTAGTAGATAATGCAACAATCTTCTGCAGCTGCGAAAGCCAAGATACTGCTGTCCCACCAAATGTAAAAACATACCCTATGGTGCTTCTTGATCCATCCGAGTCATTTGATGCCAGATCTGCATCAACATGTCCCAGCAGCTCTACATTCTTTCCATCAAAACACAAAGCATTAAAAGCGGTACCTTTCAAATACCTCATGATCCACTTCACAGCTTCCCAGTGTTCTTTCCCGGGGTCTCCCATGTATCTGCTCACTACTCCCACCGCATGTGCAATGTCTGGCCTCGTGCAAACCATAGCGTACATGATGCTGCCAATTGCCGATGCGTATGGAATCTTCTGCATTTGAGCACGGTCCTCCTTGTTCTTTGGAGAATCTTCCTTGCTAAGCTTGAAGTGACTACCCAATGGAACACTTGCAGCCTTAGCATCTTGCATTCTGAATCTTTCCAAGACCTTCTGAATGTATTCTGCCTGTGAAAGAAACAATCTGCCCGCTGCCTCATCCCTCTCGATTCGCATGCCCAAAATCTGCTTTGCCTCTCCAAGATCCTTCATGGAAAAACGTTCTGACAACTGTTTCTTTAGCTTCTCAATCTCCTTTGAACTAGCTCCTGCAATCAACATGTCATCTACATATAATAGCAAGATAAGATAACAGTTCTCAGTCTTCTTGTAGTAGCAGCAATTGTCGGTGTGACATCTCAAGAAACTGATTTCCCGCATGAAACCATCAAATTTCTTGTACCACTGCTTCGGTGCCTGCTTCAACCCGTATAAGCTCTTCACTAGCTTGCATACGAGATTCTCACTGCCCTCTGCCACATAGCCCTCTGGTTGCACCATGTAAATCTCGTCATTCAGATCACCATGAAGGAATGCAGTCTTCACATCCATCTGATGTAACAACAAATTTTTGCAGCAACTAACCCCGACACCAACCGAATAGTAGTTATTAGTTTCACAACTGGAGAGAATATGTCGGTATAATCAATACCATAGCGCTGCTCAAACCCCTTCACAACCAGCCTAGCTTTGTAGCGTTTGTTACTATCTGCCTCCTTCTTGATGCGGTAGACCCACTTGCAGTGCAAAGCCTTCTTTCCTCTCGGTAGTCCAACTAACCTCCAAGTATCATTGGATGTGAGAGATGCCATCTCATCATCCATTGCAAGTTTCCACTTGCCCTTGTCATCAACCCGAACTGCCTCTGCATAGGACTCCGGTTCACCACCGTCAGTAAGCAACAAATAGAAATTAGAAGGTGAATACCTATTTGGTGCTCTTCGGTTCCTAGTAGGCCGCTGCCTTGGCGGAGTTGATGGATCCTCATCACTGCTCATCTCTTCATTCTGATCCTGCTTGCTCCCACCCGAATTAGAGATATCAGGCTCTATGATCTTCGGACTTTCTTGCTCAGAATCAGATGCGCTCAATCTGTCCTTGTACAGAACCTGCTCGTTGAACACCACATCTCGACTACGAATAATCTTCCTATTCTGCTCATCCCAGAATCTGTATCCATAGTCATCACCACCATATCCAACGAACGTACACTTCACAGATTTTGCGTCTAACTTGCTTCGGTCAACGAAACTGATATGAACATAAACAACACAACCAAATATGCGGAGATAGGACAGATTTACCTCTTTACCTGTCCACCTTTCTTCAGGAATGCCATTCTCCAACGAGATCGTTGGACTTCTGTTGATGAGAAAAGCCGTGGTGTTCACTGCATCCGCCCAAAACATCTTCGGTAAGCCACTCTTCAACCTCATGCATCTAGCCCGCTCATTCAGTGTTCTGTTCATGTGTTCAGCAACGGCATTATACTGCGGATTCCCCTTAGTTGTCTTCTCCATACGAACCCCATTCTCAGCACAAAAATTCTTGAACTCATGCAGTTCATACTCACCCCCATTATCTGACCGAAGGCACTTCAACTTCAGACCTGACTCTGTCTCAACACGAGCTTTCCACCTCCTGAAAGCATCAAAGGCATCGGATTTATTTTTGAGAAAATAAACCCACACCTTTCTTGTGGCATCATCAATAAAGGTCATGTAGTAGGCGGATCCTCCCAAGGATGTAACTTCTGCAGGTCCCCAAAGGTCGGTGTGAACTAGTTCCAGCTTCTCCGGTTTGATAGCTCGTCTTCCCTTTGAGAAACTGACACATTTCTATTTCCCGAATATGCAGTCCTCGCATAAGCCAACCTCAACAGTCTTCAGGCCGGGCAGTTTGCCCTTCGAGCACAGCTCCTTCATCCCCTTTTCGCTCATGTGACCAAGGTAGTCAAAGTCGTGAGGCGCACTCAAGGCGCTAGAGTATTTATATCGCCTGAGGCGCAAGGCGCAAAAAAGCGCTCGCCTGACTCATGTCAAGCGCACTATGTAGAAAATATTATGTATACTATTCTAGAGTGATCAAATATGACATATTCAACATTATATTGAACTAAATGCATTAAAAAGTCATGTCTCTCAATAGCTGGTTTTGAGGTTTGAGGATTGGGGAAGCATAAATTGTGTAGTGTATGAAACTATTAATTAAGTTAGATTATATGAAGTTTAATAAAATTATAATATGAACTGATAATAAGAAGATATATATAGTTATAGACTGCATATAAAGTTTAGAAGATACAAGAAGCAAAGAGAGCTATAAAATGTAGAATATATAAGAAGCAAAGAGAACTATAAATTATAGAATATATAAGAAGCAAAGAGAAATATACTCCCTCCGTCCCTGAATGTTCTTCCGATTGCGGATTACGAAGGTTGACCGACGATAAAGTTAAATGATCCCTGTGAAAATTCGGATTATTTTTAGTAAATAAAATTTACATATTCAGAAACTACATTAAACCCGCTACAAAGCCTGCACAAAAAAAAATCAATTTTCATAAAGTTTTGATACAAAAAGTAAGAGTTTAAGAGTGATTTAAGTTGACTCTCGAAAAGCGAAAAGGAAGTAAATTTAGGGACAGAGGGAGTAATATGTTTGAGTTGTATAAAATATATAAGAATAAAAGAGAACTATAGAAGTAAAGGATGAAGATAGACTGAAAGAATAAAAAAGAAAGGATCAATGAAGATGACAAAATAAATGAAAACTATAATCTGAAAAAGAAAAATGAAAGAACATGGGAAGATGATGAAAAGAAAGACACCTTATGGGTTTCTGACTTCTGTGGGTTGATCATTGAATGTTGTTTCAGCACTGAACTAGTTGCACGAGTAGAACATAGCAGAGTAACGATGAAGTCACGCTATAAAAGTTATTTTACCGTGACTTAGAAGTTAGAAGGGCTTAACATGGGTTTAAGTTATTTTGACCTGTTATTTGATTGGGCTAAATCTTATTATAAGTATGGGCTTGTTATTTAAAGTAGGACCAAACAAATAAATAGGCTGCTACTCCTTTCCCAGGCCAGACGACTGAAGCGTGCGCTTTTTTGCGCTTAAGGCCTTCACCGCTTCTGTGCTTATTGCGCCTCACTTGCGCTTCACTCAGTTGGCTGCGCCTGGGACTCTAACAGTCGCTGACTCTCATATGCGCCTCGCCTTGTGCGCTTAAGTGCTCAGGCGCGCGCTTTTGACTACCCTGCATGTGACCGAGCCGACAGTGCCACAAATTCACATCGTTTGTTGCAGCGGCAACAACATCGATGCAATCCTTTGAGTTCGTTGTCATGTACAACGTACCCTCCTTCCTTTTAGTAACCAGCAAGGCTCCCTTGGTGATCTTCCAATTTCTGCTGCCAAATGTAACTGCATAACCTTCCTCATCCAGCTGCCCAATTGAAAGAAGATTCCTCCTCAAACCAGGAATGTGTCGGACACTATTTAGTTTTAGCATGCATCCGTTCAGAGTCTTCACGTGGACTGTCCCCTTCCCAACAATTTTAAGAGGCTCATCATCAGCAAGATACACCTCTCCAAAATTGCCGAGAGTATACTGTTCCATCACTTCAGAGTTACCACATGAATGGAACGAGGCTCCAGAATCCAGAACCCATGACTCCAACGGACTGCTCACGCTCAGAATCAAGAGATCGTCACCCGATGATTCTGCCGCTGCATTGGCAGATGTCTTCTCCTTCTGATCCTTGATCTGCTCCTTGCACTGGTTCTTGAAGTGTCCGTACTCCTCACAATTTCAGCACTTGATCTGACTTCTGTCCTTCTTGCCCTTGCTGTTTGACTTGGATTTGGATCTTGATCTATCCCGATTTGACTTTGACTTTGACTTCGTGCTGCCCCGGTTCTCTGTACTCAACGCCGATCCTGAAGCCAAACCTGATTCCTTCCTGCGAATTTCTTCGCTGACCACCAGATTTCTGACTTCATCGAATTTCAGTTTCTCCTTCCCTGCCGAAGCGCTGACTGCAGTCACCGTTCCGTTCCAGCTTTCCGGGAGAGAAGACAGCAGAATTAGGGCATGAATTTCGTCGTCGAACTTGATCTCAACCGCGCTCAATTGTGTGGTGATTAAAATGAACTCGTTGAGATGCTCCACAACTCCCGTGGTTTCTGACATCTTAAGGTTAAAAAAACGCCTCATGAGATGTACCTTGTTCGCAGCAGAAGGTTTCTCATACATATCCGTTAATATTTGCAACATCTCCTTCGTCGTTTTTGCTTTGACGGTATGTAGGGCGATATTTCTGGACAGCGACAATCGCACCACGCTCATCGCTTTCCTGTCCAGCAACTTCCAATCGCTCTCCTTCATGTCTTCTGACTTATCCTCCAGAGGTTGATACAGATCTTTACCGTACAGGTAATCTTCGATCTGCAGCTTCCAGAAGCCGAAATCAGTCCCATCAAACTGCATCAACGGTGTCTTCAAATCTGCCATCGTGTTGAACTCTCCCTTCGAACCTAGGGCTCTTGATACAAGTGTTAGGAATTTAACTCACAAACATGAAGAACAATTGAAGAACACACGAAATTTGGTAACCCAGTTTGCCACAGAGGACTTCGTCTGGGGGCGCTACCAAGCCAGGAATGTTATTAATATTTTCTGGATACAGATTACAAGAGAGGAGAGTGGTATTTATAGAGATGCATTGTCTTGTTCCCAAAGCAACATAACCCCTAATTAAATTAGGATGTGTTTCTAAAAATAAATTAAGAAACGTCTTTCCAAGAATAAATTAAGAAACTGTCTCTAACACCTTACAAATATGATGGTCAATACTGGGATTGGATTGATGGTCATTGCTGGGAATGTGATTATTAGAACTGGGAGTATGATGGTCATTGCTTGAAGTGTCAGTCTGAGGTGAGGAAGAAAAGGCAGAATTTGAAGTATTGACAGATGAAGTTGTAGTAGGGTTGAGAATAGTGAGAGGGGCATATGGGGTTACTGGGACAGTTGAAGTTTTAGGAGGTGTAGAAGGAAAGAGTGTAAGATATGGAAATTTTGTTTCATTAAAGACAACATCCTTGGAGATATAGATTTTTCCACAGGGTGAAAGACATTTATAGCCTTTATGATTTGAGGAATACCCTAAAAATATGCACTCCTTGGAGTGGCAGTCAAATTTATGCTTATTGTAGGGTCGAATGAAAGGGTAACAAGCAGACCCAAAAACCTTAAGAAAGGAGTAATCAGGGACAGTGCCATATAGTTTGAAGAAGGGGTTGAGATTTGAAATGGCTTTTGAAGGTAGTCTGTTAACAAGATGGACAGCTGTAGCAAAAGCAGTGTCCCAGAACTTGAAGGGTAAAGATGAGTGGGCTAAAAGACATAAACCTTTTTAACTCGATATTTATTGATACACACACTGTTTCCTGGGTGGCGTGGGTACCAGTGTCTATCAGTGTGATTAGACTATTATTAGATAGTCTCTGCAATCTCAGTACTTAGTTAGTGCCAGCTAAACTCCCAATGCATCTTATAGTCAACTTTTTAACTCGAGATTGGATCCTCTACTTCGCGAGGGTCACCGTTGGATCATATTCTAACCATATGCTTTGTACAGAACTAACGAGCAAAAGAGTCTAGGAACCTTTCAACCATCTGATTAAGAATCTTAGGACCCAGGCTAATCCACTGGATCCGATCACAGCCAAGTCGAGTGCTTGGCCTTTGGAGCAACCAGTGTAACTGTATCCTACTATCTTTTTTTCCTGATCCTGCAGGATTTGAGCCCCTACAACTACTACACTTTAGTTGGTAATAGTTACCACTTACCACAATCCTCTGCCGAATGGATGCCAATAAAATTGTTAAAAGGATTACCCAAAGCCCATTTGGCTGATCAATCATATTTTCCAGAAAGCGGTGAAAGGCACAATGCATTGGCACCCCCCACTCACCTCTTTAAGAATATTGATGCTCCATTACCTGTGTTAGTCTTCTACAAGTTGTAACGTCTCCAAGAGAAACACAAGGTCATTTGATAGGGCTAAATTTGCAAGCATATAAGTGTCTATTGTAGTAATAGATACCGGTAAAATACTGAGTCGATCTGCATGTGATCCGGGACAGTTGTCTCATGAATCATCAATCGTAAAACCCGGTTTCGTGCATACATAGCACATGATCCCTCCATGGACAACCGTCCAAGATATGCTGCCATGGTGAGCTGCCTCCCTTAACTGGTAGATATGGCAACACCACAAAGTGAACCAAAAAGTTCATGCCTCCAATACAAGGACTCTGTGATATCATTGTTTCCAGAGCTCGTCATGAAGCACATACAATGCTTTGATAATTCCCATATGGTGATCCGGGTATATATATTTATCATGGATGAGAACATTGACTTGACGTTTTTATTTTTTCTTCTGCATTAATTATCTCTCAAACCATGTCCCTGCCCCTCCATTTTAGGCTTCATGATAGTTTCACAGATGATAATGTGGCATGCACGCCTCTCTTTAGCCCCTCCCCATATGAATAATCTCCTGATAATCTTCAGTATTACCACGGCCCAATTGGCAATAACCGAATCTGCTTGGTGAAATAAGTTGTATCGCATTCAAAACGGATTGAGCTTATCACCATACAACCTGCAAATGAGAGTTGTTTAATTTTCCAATCATCACTATAAGAGTTTGTTAAACGATTAACAGCAGAGGACTGCAATTACAAAATGATACACATTTGAGGGAGCACATGTACAACACTAAAAGACAGACTACATTTCAATATCCAAAAATAATGAAGCTCTAAAAGTGTGATTTCCTCTATATACTCTGCAGGTACTTAGACTGGATGCTATGGATAAAAACCGACATTGGAGAATTATGGGGTGTAGTGCGTACACTGGAGAAGGGCTTCTGGAGGGTTTTGATTGGCTGGTGCAGGATGTTGCCTCTCGCATCTATATGCTTGACTAAGTACTAACATGTCAATTTCTCTGTTAGTAGTATTTGGTTTGATTTGCTAGTAGCTTCCATCTAGATATATGTGGCAACTTGGTTACTTAATGGCATTTTCTTGTGCACTCTCTCATTCACACATTTGACACTAATAATTGTGTGGATCCAGACGGTCTCGGATGCATGTGGGTATGTATTACTTGTGCTGTACATGTAGCACACAAGATTTCACTTCTTTCATTAAGATGTTTTCATTAATCTTCAGCACTTTTTTATTGTTCATTTTTTAGTATGGGAATTTGACCCGTATACTCTGTTTAATTAACCAGACCGGGCCGGCCAGGTCTGCCAGGAAATTTGTGAACCGACCACTTACCCAATTCGGTTACATATTGACCCGCAAATGTAATGAAAACCAGAAAAACCCGACTGCTTGCTTGGACCCGGGTGCAACTTGCACCCGTGCAAACCCGGAAGAATCAGATGTAAGCCAAATGCAAAATTTTGTATTCACGGGGGATCGAACCCTGGTTAGCCGAGATAAATTCCAACATGCACTCCAAATGACCGCTGACCCTTGTGATTTAGGGTGACTTAGCTTTAAATATATCTATCTGATAAGTTTATAGAATATCCATCTGATAAGTTAAAATGCTACAAATAAGTATTAATGAATACATAATAAATATAATAATAACATTGTTTCTATTATTATACTATCCCATTATACGTATCTCAAATACATAAGTTAAAATACTCGCAAAATACTTTTAACATTTTATAAGAAGTGTTATTTTTAAATTTATTTAAACACAGTATGTTATAAAAGGAAAATCAAATGTAAATATATTATAAATGTACAAAATAAATTATTGATTCATATAGGCCTAAAACCATATTTTTGAATGCGAGAATATCTTTGAATATTAAAGGGAAAACTACCAAATAGGTCCTCGTACTTTTTAAGAAAAGTCAATTGAGTCCTACAACTTAAAGCTTCAACGCAGTCCCCAAAGTGCTAAAAAAATGATTAATTCGGCTTGTTAATTGGGAATGAGCCGGTTTTGCCTGTTAAATGCTGATGTGACTGCCAACATGGAAAATTTTAATTTTTTTTTAAATAATCATTTATTTCCTACCAAGTCTAATGCTTCTCTTATCCCGTTGACAAATTGATGAAGAACCCTAATTAGACGTCATCCGCATCTTCAAACGCGAAGTCACCTGCATCTTCTTCAAACGCCAGGTCATCTGCATCTTCTTCAAATGCGATGTCATCTGCATCTTCTTCAAACGCGAGTAAAGGATGAAGCTTTCGACTTGATTACGAGCCTTCGTTGTACTGTTACTGCGGATTGAAAGCTCCACTCTGTGTAGGATGGGAGAGTGGGAGAATGTTCTATGGGTGCCAGAATTGGAAGGTAATAATTATTAGTTGTTCGAATAGGTATAATTAATTGTCTATAATTGTTGGAATTTATTAAATTTGGTCTGCAAAGAAGAAGTTTAAGAATTTTTAATATTTTTACATTGAATTTCAGATTAGGGCGTGTGGTTACTTTTTGTGGAAAGATGGATTGCAAACCCCTGTAGCAGTGAATGGTGAAAAGAGGAACGAAAATACAGATGAAGTAAAGGCCATGATCTCAAGACTAGCTGACCAGCTAAGTTCTATGCAAGGACAAATTGAAGGTCTGAGAAGGGTGATTGATAGTGAAGAAAAGGATCTTGATGGTCTCAGAAGGGTCATTGAGAGTGAAGCAAAGGAAGCAAAATTGTTTAGGATGTTATTTGGGTTTGCTGCAATTTCCGTCATCTATTCGTCAGCACAACTTTGAACGAAAAAGGACAAAATTCTAGTTTGCAGACTTCATTGTTTCTGTCAAGGAGACGGATCTGATCGGAGGTTATTCGAAAAAAAGACGGAAACATTTCGTCAAAAAAGTTGATCAACATGTCACGATGCGATAAGTCAAGGTGCGAAGAGTACTTTCAAATTTTCGACAAGTTGTTGCTGAATATATCGACATGTGTATTATTCGCCTCAACTTCTCGAAAAGGGGGCAATTGTTGGTACACGAGTTTGACAGCTTGGACTACATTCAAAAAGGGTTGACCATGACAATTAATGACACATTTATTATGATTAATGCTAGCTAATTAATCTGAGCGGTTTTATGTATATAATTAGAGTAATTATTGTAATTAAGGCATATGTTACTCAAAGGGCTGACCAGAATTGATGATGCCATAATGACGATTTTGATGTCGTTGTAACGGTCGGAACATGTCGTCGTAACGATCGGAACATGTCGTCAACGGGTAAAATATCATTAAATGCCTCTCTTATAAATTGTTACATGCTCTAAGTAATCAGGGGACACCCCATTCGTATTACACATCAGATCACACTTTATTTTGCTCTCTTAGCATCTTTCTTGTTGTTCTTGTCATCTTCTTCTTTACCGTTCTTGTACGAAACCCAATCAATATACAATTTCTATTTTAATTAGTTTTAGCTTGTCAAAGTTTTGCTAAAACACCATCCAATCCTATAACCTTCCTACAGCCCTCCAAAAAACCATGTTTAACTGCACCAAAGCACACATAGATTCTTTGGAAAACTGCAGGTGCTTCTGGGACCACCCTTACTATATGGATGACCACAGTTGAATCAGGAATGGATCTCAAGCATTCCTCTACACAATTTCTCAATTTCTTGAACTGATCTTTGAAATCTATTTGGGTTTTCTGATGTATTATTCTCAAAGCTCTTGTGGCCATACTAGTAGACACATGTATATTCATGTTAACTTTAATCAGTTTCTTCAAGTCAACTGCACCAAGTGTAGGATTTTCTATTACCTTATCTTCAAAAGTCTCAGCTAGCCACTTCTGACTCACAATTTTTAACTTAAACTTGTTATTGCATTTATGCTCAGTATTTAGCACCTTCACTTGGAAACACTTCAGCCTATCTACCCAACTGACAGTACAAGTGAAGGGGCAAGTAAGGGCACATGTAACTCTGACTCTTACAACATCATTTTTAAGAAAAGAAATATCCCTTTTTTTGAACACAACATATTTAATTATAGCATTCTTGAATTGGGTAGAATCTTCAAACAACATTTCTAATTCAATATTAGGGGGCTTTGAGTCTGGATTATATGAAGGATACCTTTTCTTAGTTGACTCTACAGATTGGTCATCATCTACCTCTTCCTCATTAGTGTAGCTTGGAGGATTGGAAGAATCATACTCCACACTGTCTTCTTCCCCATCATCATTGCTGCCTCTACTATCTTCTTTACCATAACTGCCCACTACACCTTCAGAGTTGTGGGAATGATTTTCTGTTTCTCTGTCAACAGCCTGAACATCCACAACCATAAGGGATTCTTCCTCTGATGACAAACCCTCAAGGTTGCCTTCATTTTCAGTTTCAAAATTGACATCATTTTCCACATCCATGGGGGTTTCTTCATCTGATGTCAAACCTTGAAGGTTAGCTTCTTTTTCAGCCTCACAATGATCATGAACATGCACATCCACAAGGGTTTCTTTCTGTGATGTCCAAGCATGAGTATTACCTTCTATGTCAGCATTGCCTTGCACCCCTATCTGAACTTCAACTTCATCCAATTCAGCTTCAATATCCTCCTGTACTTGACAATTTGTTTCTTGAGTTGCTCCACATAGATGCCACACTTTCCACAACTACAAGCTAGTTCAATGAGATGTAGTGTTGTTTCATCATTGAACAGTTCCAGAAGCATGTCCATTGGTTCACTTGGTCATTTGTAGTACAACCTTTGAATATTGCCATAACTTCCACTTCGTAGAGACTTCATCAAATGAGGGAACGAAATCAAATCAGGATCGATTTCAATAGATTCTACTTCACCCCCTACGTACCTGGTTTTGGGAACATAGACAAAGTTCCCTCCATGATGAATTATGAGTTCCACCTTATCAAACATTCTTCACCGTACTGAGCAGTGAATGTCGTTCGCTTGTAGCTTCACTGATAGCTGGGAAACACTTCCGATTTACCAAGCCATGGATCGCACCTTTCACTGCATTCCCAAACGTCGAACATTCACAACGACATTAGAAAACATATCGGAGGTTAGGGTTTATGTGATAAATTTGTCAACGGGATAAGAGAGGCATTAGACTTAGTAGGAAATAAATGATTATTTAAAAAAATTAAAATTTTCCATGTTGGCAACCACATCAGCATTTAACAGGCAAAACCGGCTCATTCCCGGTTAACAAGCTGAATTGATCATTTTTTAGCACTTTGGGGACTGCGTTGAAGCTTTAAGTTGTAGGACTCAATTGACTTTTCTTAAAAAGTACGAGGGCCTATTTGGTAGTTTTCCTAATATTAAACATTCACAAATACTTAAGAATTCTTATATGATACTATGTTGAAATATTTGAATATTTTAAGACTAAAACAAATATCATATAATATTTTTGAATATATCAAAATTTATGACTAATTATTATTATATTGTAATGAAGAATAAATATTTTATATTTTAAAATATTTTGGTAATAATATTAATATATGTTTTCCATTTCACAAATTTATACGCCCTCTATTTTTTTAATTGCAACACTTCCTTTTTTGGTAATTAGAATTAGCTAAAATGACTACAATACCCTCACATTCATTTAATGTTCTCCGTATTTCTTAATTATAAACTCAAGTCTTCCATCCTGATTGGCTCACCGTCTCACCCTACCCACATTACAGAGTTATTTTCAACCACTCTTCCCAGGCCACCGGTGGGAGAGAAAAGAAGACAGAAGGGTTCGCCGCCCATACACGTCGTGACCGTTTTACAAACTCAACCGCCGCAAAACTGTCATCACCACTGACGCTCTTAAGGTATTCAATGTCTCCGCACCAACGTCGGCTAGATTACAATTTCTGGATTCGGAGCTCTCGTCACTGTTGAGCTGTCGACTTCAAAGTCTTTAGAGAAAATTACCAATATGGGAGTACAACATAGAACCTATTCCAAAATAGGAGTCCTACTTGGTCAACCACGTTTGACACGGAAATTATATGCAAGTGACCATAATGCCCTTAATGAAGCTAAAGGTATTACCGTTTTGGAATCACGCGTGCTGCGGACGTGCTGAGCAGGTGGAAGTAACCGGCTACACAGGTAAAGCAAGATTTAAAAAAAAAAAAGAACGGGAAGCCGGCAAAACATCTCCCATTCGCGTAAAATAACAACTGCCTCCATTAAAGCGCGAACCTGGAGAACACAACCAACCGCGCACAACACTCGAGAGAAACTGACAACACTTGGCCATAGAGAGAACGAAGTGACGATTACAGAGTAAAACTTGGCCAGAAGGACGATATTTGCCTGAAGAAGGACAAACTTCGCGATAAGAACAGCAGATATCATGGCTGATTCGGATTTTCAATCCCATGGCCAAAAAGTCAGAATCAACAACGAAGTGGTATGTTGTACTCACTATAGAAGAAATATAAGTGTTAAAGCGATGTTAACCATGTCCATTTATGAATTTTGTAATGTTTAAATCATCATTGACAATAGAAAGTGCAAATGTAATGAAAGTTGTGTGCATGTCGTGCTATGTATTGTGTAGGTGTTGTAAAGTTGTCTGTAATGTTTATATTCTATGTGTAATAAGTGTATTAATGTCACTGATTTGAGAGAGTTATTGTCAATTCACTTTGTAATACTTAAATCATGTTTTATAGTATTTAAATTAGGGCAAAAGTTGCCAATGTTAATGTTGCCAAAGTATGAATAATAATATATTCTATGAGTATGGGTGAATTATGAAAACATGGCAAATATTATGTGTACAAGGTGTGTCTTGACAGAGTCAATGTGTTGAATAAGAAGTATTATGGCAAATTAACTGTAATGTGGCAAAAACTGACAAATGTTAGGTGTACAAAGTGTGTCATTACGGACTCAATGACTTGAAGAACAAGAAGTCTGTCAAATTAACTATACTATGGAAAAATTTGACAATTATTAGGGTTGAAAGATGTGTCATCACAAAGTCAGTGACTTGAAGAAGAATTATTGTGTCAAACTACCTGTATTTTGAAATCATTGCCAAATATAGAATTGAAAGATGTGTCATGACATAGTCAATGTGTTGAATAAGAAGTATTATGGCAAACTAACTGTAATGTGGCAAAAACTGACAAATGTTAGAGTTGTAGAATGTTTACTGAAAAAAACTGTTATCAAATGTTTACTGAAAAATAAAAGTTATTGAGTACCTCAATGATTTCTAATATTGCTATGTTTTAGACTATCTCAATCATGCAAAAGTTCCAAATATTAGTGTTTCAAATGTGTAATTAGGCAATGTTTTACAATAACCATGTGTAAGCTAAGAGTGCCAAATGTTCAAATTGTGATTTTGTTTTGAATGAATGGAAATACTTAATAGTAATAAAATTTGTTTAAATACAGACTATCAGTCGCACTTGTGAAACTGGACTGCTTAGAAGTTTGGACAAGTTGAGGCTAAATGCCAATAGCAATCTAAGTGAAGTAGCAAAAAAAATAAAAGGGCAACTGAGTGAAGAGGAATTAATAGCATTCAAAAACACAGTTTTTGGATGGATGCTTGACATTGAACAGATGCCAAGGTTGAGTGGGCAGTTGTGCATAGCACTTGCAGGGAGCTATATTGAGGAATTTAACAACATTGCTGAAACTAGTGTGATAAGGTTTCACATAGGAAGCAGTGTAATAAGTTTTACCAGATCAGATATGGCGTTGCTGCTAGGACTGAAGGTTGGTGGTGACAGAACGATAGGAAATGTTCAGTTACAAGGCGATATTCAGTTACAAGGAAATTTCTGTAGAAGGCATTTTGGCAATAAGCAAGTAATTACAAGACAAGATGTGATAAGTGCTCTGGAGGCTTATAACCATGGTGATCCACACATAGAAAAGGAAGATGGTTTGAAGTTAGCACTGCTTTATGTGCTAGCACATGGTTTACTGGGACACCAAATGTCTAGACCATTACCAGCAAAGTACATAAAGTTAGTCCATGATATTGAAGCCTTCAACGTATATCCTTGGGGGGATGATGTGTGGGAGGACTTGGTTACAAACATCAATAGAAGTGCACAGGCACTGAATGTGTGTGGAGGAAATAGAGTTGCATTCCCAGGATGCATGCATGTACTTCAAATCTGGGCTTTTGAAACATTCCCAATTTTAGCTAACAAAGGGCTGTGCAGCATTATTGAAGGCAGAGAAAATGTGATCCCAAGAACACTGAAATGGGCTTTCCAGAAAAAACCATCCATGGAAATCTTCTGTGACCTTATATTTGATAACGATGAGGTAATTGAAATTTATATGTTTTTAAATTTACATATCCTTAATAAATGAAGAAATCTGTAATGTAGAAATATTTGTGCTTTGTGTTTACAGTTTGAGTGGAAGAGCATAGTGCCAACTGCACAAGAGATGGAAAATATTCAAGGTGTTGCTGAAGCAAGGTTACTAGATGAAGAACTAGGATTACTGGAGGTGATTAAAGCAGATGGTAAAGAAAAGAGGAAGAATAAACAAGTGGCAACAAAGGGAAAGGGCAAACTGAGAACAAAAGAAGTTCCAGTTAACACCAAAAAGGGTAAGTTTGCAAGCACAAAGGGGAAAACACAGAAAGACAAACCAGAGTGCAGCTCTAAAGCAACTAAAAGGAAAGCGTCAAAGGAAACTGATGAAGATGAGAGTGATGAGGAAAGTGAAGAAGAGATTTCCAAGAGGGGAGTGAAGAAAATGATGCTGAGGAGATTTGACCAACAAGTAAAACAAAATTTCAAGATGATGGCAGAGTTAAGGGATTTGAAGAACAAGCAAAACAAACAGGAGGTAATGCTAACTAAGCTGATTCGTTTGATGAAGGAACTTTCAAAGAACGTGAAGAAGATGAATACAGAAGGAAAGGCATCTAGAGCTGAAGAACTGATAGATGGCAACAAGGCTGGAAGTGAAAAGCAGACTGAAAGTATCAACAACAATGGACTTGATGCAGAAGCAACAAATGAAGAACCACCAAAACAACCACAAGTCCAGGATGAGGCAACAGACAATGTAGTCATCCCCACACCTTGCAGTGGACCCGGTTTTAAAATATCAAATATGGAAGCAGAAACAGAAGAAAGTGGAAGCAGTGAGAATGAAGGGGTCTTACAGCAAAATATTGATTTGGTAATCATAAATTAATTAATTTCAAGTTTATATTGTTCATTGGTTTCTATGCATGACATGTGTATTATAGGACAAGAATAAGAATGATGAACAGATAGCCACAGCTGGCAATGGAAGTAAAAGCACTGTAGGAGATACCCAAGAAGAGGTCCAGGTAATACATGTCATATTTTGTCATGTGAAACAATTGTATTTAATATATAATTGAGAAAAAAGCAATTAAATTTCCATTAGATTTAAATATATATAATTGTATTTAATATATAATTGAGAAGAAATGATTGTTTGTTATAGGAGAAGAGCAATGATAAGGAAGAAGAAGCGAGGTTGAACAGAAGTGGTTCTAAAGAAAATGAAAAGGTAATACAACACCATAATTGCTAAAAAATGGCAATAGTTGCATTCTGTCATACAATATAACATCATAAATGCACTAAAATGACATAGCAAATAATTTTATTAAATTATGCAGACAAAAACTAACAGTGGAGCAGAAAAAAACAAGAAAAGGGGAAATGACAGAGATGACGAAGATGTTGATACAGTTTGGAGTGAAGAAAATACACAATTCATTAGAGATTTGTGTATGAATGTAGACATGATTGAAAGACAAGTGTTTGGAGAAAAGAAGGAACAGGTGAACCAAAAAGTTGGAAGCAAAGTGCAGGTGATGACAATAACTTCAGTGAAAAGTTATAAATATTATATTAATGTCAATTATACTTTGCCAATGTAACAAATAGTGACTTATGGGTGACTGATCAATGTTTGTTTTTGATGAAACTTATAAGGAAACATCTACACAAACTCAAAGAGCAAAGAGGACTGCCAAATCTCCTGTCAGGTACACACCAGCAGGGCAGACAGCTGACGCAAAAAGAAGAAGGAAGGAAAAGGCCTAAAGAATAGAAGAAGAGGAATTCTTACCACCACGTAAAGTGATCTATGGACCCTTCTCAGAAGACCCAACCGATCCTATTGATGAACAGCAAGCCAAACTATTCAGCCAATACCTCCAGATTGGGCTTTTGAAAGTTCCAAAGAAAGAGAAAAATGAGACTAGAAGATACAAGAATGATGATGAAAGGTTGATCACTAAACCGCTTGTTTTGGACATGATGAAGATAGAGTCAAAAACTTGGTTGCATGACCTGTGGTTAAACCATCAATGGCTAAAAGACACGGTATAGTCTGTTATTCAAATAAAATCATTAAAGAAATATATATTAATAACATCTGATATGAACTCTGTTTTTGCAGCATGTAGAAGTCGGGATGTACTATCTGGAAATGAAGAGAGTACACTTCAAGTTGAAGCAAAAGTACTCAACCACAGGGCCATTTTTCATTCAAATTATAAAGAGGGAGCATGACATGATCTTAGATGGAAAGACCACACTCAAAGAAGCAGCAGACAAAGAAATTCTGTCCCAATACATTCTAGGAACTGCAACAAACTTCTCCCTGCACTGGGCAGATTGTGACTTCGTTTATATGCCATTGAACACAGGAAGTCATTGGGTGTTGTTGGTCTTTGTGGTCAAGGAAAGAAAGATTAAAGTGTACAACTCAAACAAGAGAAGAAGCGACTCACTACGTGATATTCTGCAATACAAAAATTGTATTACAATAATGCTACCCAAAATTCTCGATTTCCACAATGTCTATGAAGCAATTGATGAAGAGCCAATGGGAAAGAGAGAGATTCTTATTGAGGGTGTTGCAGACTGCCCACAACAAGACACATCGTAAGTAAAAGAGTTAATAAGTTACATATATGAAATTGTATTACATAAAAAATACTAATATAAAAAAGGTTGTTTGTTACAGGGGAAATTGTGGAATGTATTTACTCAAAATTGCAGAATTCTTGATGATGGATATGGACTTATGCGAGCTGACAGCTGATGGCATGGGGATGTTCAGAAAGAAGATGGTGTTAGAGTTGATTGAGTACAGCAACAAAAGGTTGAGCGAGGGAACAAAAAAATAGAAAGAAATATGTAAAATGGTGGGGTTAACGAATACTGTTTTTTGCTTAAATGGATATGTAATTGGGGTCGAGTGGGTATGTTTGGCTTGACATTTCTGGTTGTGTTTATTTCTGTTACTTTGGAAAAGTTAAAAGTATTAAACAATGACAACTATTATCATCACTTTGTTTTGTCAGCTTATTTCTATTGAAGAGATGGCATTTATTGGCAATACTTAACCATGTCACAAAAATACATATTTTCCTGATTGGCAGAACAATATGCTCTGTTTGATAATTTTTCAAAGCCATGTTTATTTTTTCATTCAGGAAAACAAAAGGAATAGAAAGTTATTTATTTATAATAATGTATGAATAATGTATGAATAATTTTTTTGGTATTTATATACCATTTTTTTTAATAATGTATGAATAAATAGAAACTTCATAATGAATAAAGGAAGCAATAGTTCAATTAGTTCATAATTACGAAACATTATTGATATGTCAATTACTTCAATTTTCAAAGCGTTATTGAGCAATTACATAAAATATTGCCATCATAAATTTGGAAGTGGAACAAACATGTTAACTTAAAAAAATGATAATTAGGAATAACAATTTTTAATATTTGAAAGAACAAGTACACACTACGCTTGGGAAAAAATGAAATTAATGTAAACAAAGTAGCTAGGTGAAATTAACATAAAAAGGTATTTTTGGTATATTTGTTTTTATTGAAATCAATGTAAAAACGTCCAAAATATTAACAAAGGACTCGCAGTCCTAATACATGTTAAAGAAAAAGATGATAATACATTGCAAACATTATTGGTATGTCAATTATTTCCATTGTTAACACCTTATTGAACAATTACATACAATATTTCCATCTGACATTGGGAAATGGAACAAACATCTTAATTTCAAAAATAATAAGATAACACTAGATAAAATAGTGCGAGAACCGGTGCAAGGACAACCGTTACTTCAATTCCCATTATATTCTCTCCTCTCCCAACGTTCTTTTGAATTCAAGCGCACTTGAGAGCAGTTTCTTCACATAACCCTGTCCACAACCACAACACTTGAGAGCAGTTTCTTCATGCTGCACCAATTTGAGACAACCAAACCTGTCATCTCTCTCGCCAAACAAGGTAACTCTGTTCACTTCATTTCTTTTTAGACTTCTAATCATTGTTAGACAAGTAATCAGAAACTTATTTCTACCTTCTTCTTTCTGTGATATATAGAAATATCACAGAAATTCCTAAAGTATACTATAAATGGACTTCATTTAGAAATTTTATTTTTATTTATTGCTGTAATGAAGTGTATTTTTATTTTTATGTTTTTTTTCATTTAACAGAACAGAACTAAAATGGACATCTTTACTGGATTTGCTATTGAAAAATCCACAAGTGTTGAAGGGAAAAAAATCCATACATACTATATGATGACAATAAATGGACGAAGAATCCCAATTGCCAATGTCATCTGCAACATTGAAGAACAAAAATGCTCAACAGGAAGAGGGTGGCAGCTATTTGTCAGGGCAACAGGATTCAATAGCTACATCCCAATGCAATTCAATGACACAAAACATTTGGAGCAGACTTTGAATACCTTCCTGAACTCATTGAGAACAAATACTACAAGTAAGTGATGAAGTAATGAATTTATTGTTTTTAACGTGTGTAAATTATACTGTTTGTAATGTTTGGAAATGCCATAGGGTGCCCAAGCTCTTTAACTGTACACTCTCCTGATGTCCACCAGTTTACTGTCAATTGGTTCATCTTGCAAATAAGTGATGTTGATTCAGCAGTAAGTATTCAATATGTAAGATGTATTAAAAGTTTTACCTTGTTTAGACAGTCAATATGTGAAAAAATTTAGGGTTGCCAAAGCAGTACTGTGTTAGCCAAAGTGATATTAGGCAAAAATTGACAAATTTTAATGGTATCAAAAGTTTTCTTATTTTGTACACTACATGTGCAATTGTATTTCAGATAATACCTAACTGCATGCATCGCCACCTGTTTGAGCACATTGAACACCGTGCTATTCTTGTACATGGCGGTGGGGAGTGGCTGGTTAACGTAGACAGATTTTGCTTCACAAAAGGCTTTGATGAGTTCCTCATTGACAATAATGTTCTATTGGGCCAACATATCTTATTTCGCCATATTGGGAACAACACATTCCAAACTTTTGTTTACGGAAATGATGGTTTCTCAATCAAATGCAACGATTCACCCATTGTTGACGAAGTTGACATCACAGCATTTATAGGTAAATGAAATTAACTTATTGATTCAATTTTTACTTTTACTTTTTAATTTGATTTTGCAATCAGGCAGTTCAATGTTTTATTTATACTTAATGAGACTATTATATTAATAATGTGTGCATTTTTTTAAAACATATTTCGCAGATCATTTTTCAGTCTTAGTGAAATCAACAATTCCAGACATGCCCTATGAGAAGTTGTTTAACCCAATCTCTTATTTATATGTACCCTTCAAAACAACAAAGGTGACCACATCAATTACTTATTTCGTACATATTACAGAGCAATAATTAGGCAAATCTTCACATTATGATACTTTGGTCATGCATCTTTGCTCCATAGGAAAGTTGTCAAAATTACCTGAGGGCATACGTGGACCTAAGGAAAAGGGTGCAGATCTGTTATGGGGAAGAAGACAACGTGTTCCATGAAGATTGCTCTTCCATGATCGAAGATATCCAGAAGTTCTTTGACATACCAAAGCGTTCAACAATGGTGTTCTTCAAACACGGTCGCGCTCGCTTCTTGCTGCTGCGTATTGATCGATGCAATGTAGAAAAGCCAGCAGCCAGTGCCACTTCTCACGAGATAAGGAGTGCTGTTTGTGGAAAACTCCTTGGAAATTATTAGAAATAAGAATGTGTATTTGACATTATTTGTTATGTTTGTTTACAATTAAAACTATGTGAATTGGTTTTTGGTTTAGTTGCTTTTCTCCAAGTTGAACTGATTCAATATACTAATGTTAAACTATGCAAATGTTTACTCGTTATTTAATTGCAATTGTTATTGTGGTGTCCATATTGATTTAAATTCATATTGAACAATGGAATTTGGGTATAATTCATTACAAATGTTTCTGGTAACATACGAATTCAAAAACAGAATGCAAAATTGAATGCCATTTATACTTCAACATTATTATTGTGCTCTATTACAAAACAAAAAAACAGCAGAAACATTGTTTGTCACTAAACAAGTATGACTGATAAAACTGTATATGAAGGGTTAAGCAAATACTGGAAGTAAAAAACAGAAACACATATAATCACCGCATAGAAATAGGGATAGGATTGCGACATGATTTTTTATTATGCCCAAGAATATGGCAGCGAGAGCACTTTTGTCGTTTAGATCCAGATCCACGAAACTCCCCAACAGAAGGAATTCTGGTCTTCTTAGGACGTCCAGCAGGTCTTTTGAGACAACTTGGCGGCTTGCAAATCTGATCACGAACATGTTGAGGAACCAACCATGATTGTGGATCAACAATGGGATGTACAGCAGCACTCCAAGTCGAAAGCCATGAATCACGTGAATAGAATGGTGAGATGAAGTCATAGCAAGATAAACGGGGGCGCACACGAATAGCAGCAACTGCATGAGCACACACAAATTGTTCCAATTGAAAACTACCACAGGTACAAGTCTTGTGGTTGAGGTTAACAACAAAAGATCTACAATAGCGATCCACAACTTCAAACTCGAAATATAAAGTTGATTTCACCTGATAGAAAACATATAAAAAATACAGTTATCAAATAACGAATGTAAGAAAACAAAAGCCAAGAGTCATATTCATAAAATGAAAGATGGCAATAAAATGATACATTCGGAAATATAACAACACTTATGGCAATAAGTTACAACTTCTATTAATGAAAAAGGAAAAAACTGAAACCTGCATGCGTGTGGATTCAGCTTGCACAGCAACTAAATGGTTCTCGCATTTGGGGGACAAGAAAGTGGATGTTTTAAGGGCTTCCTCACTTCTTTCCGTGAACCACTGTTGCATTCTTTCACGCAAAAAATCAACCAATTTACAAACTGAATACTCTCTAGCACAAACATTTACTTTGTTTAACGATTCTGCACAATTTGATGTCATGATGCCATATCTGCGTGGACCAGCAACACACTTAGCCCATCTATGGTTACCAACTTTACTTAACCAAGGTCGGATTCTAGCATCTTCTGTGTCCAACATTGACAAATATTCCTCAAGTTCTTGCAGAGTGTTTGCTGAATAAGCAGCTTTAAACTTCCATCCAAGACCATTGGCACCACCTCTGAATTTTGAAATCAAATTACGCCTCAAGTGTTCAACACAAAACCCATGAAGAGCATGGGGGAAAACTTCAGCAGCAGCAGATATTAAGCCTTTGTGGCGATCAGACACTATATACATATCACTTCGCTTAGAGATTGAACCACTCAACCTGCTTAGAAACCATAGCCAAGATGCTTTGGTTTCAGAATCACAGATTGCAAATGCCAAGGGAACGATGTGGTTGTTGGCATCTTGAGCACAGGCCGTAAGCAAAGTGCCTTTGTAATATGCCTTCATGAACGAGCCATCTAAGATAAGTACAGGTCTACAAAACTCCCATGCTTCACGCCAAGGTTTTAGTGAAAAGAAAAAATACTGAAATGCACCATCAGCAGCAGTTACAAGTTTTATGGTAGAATCTGGATTTGCTTCTTCAAGTACATAAGCCATTGAAGGTAGCTTCTGGTATGACTCTGCATCAGATCCGAACTGCCTTTCCTTTGCACGTTTCTGTGCTTCCCAAGCTTTCTTGTACGACATAGAAATCCCATATTCCAAATTCATATCATGCCTGATTTGTTTTGGCGTATAAGGTTTAACAGAAGCATCCAAAAATTTGTGTGCCACAAGATTAGCAATAACACTAGATGTTGCCTGTCTACTATTAAATTGCCTATAGTCAACAGAGCAAGTGTGTACAGCATCAAACCTGTAACGATAACAATAGATGAATGTTCATAAATGCAATCGAAGACAAAGAACAAAATGTTATCACATAATAAAAAAAAATGAGAAAAACAAAAACAATATTAGATATGAGTTAGCATGACAACATACCTTCTAATCTCAAACATTTGTACACCATCTAATCTGACTGCACGAACTGCCCACTCACACGACGGATCCAAACAAATAATGTGTAATTCTTTCTTCCTTGATGTCAGAGTTCTGAATTGGAAACTGTTGGTGATGGCATACAACTTTAAATGATGAAGTAAGTCAGACTTGTTCGTGTAAATAGCATTAATCATAACACATGTTGGATGATAATGACTAATAACGTCAACATGATGGTTCACAGATGCAGGCTGTAAGGACAATGATTTGGAATAGCTTGAGGATGAAATGTTGCTTTCTGAGGAAGAAGAAAACTCATCCTCTTCATCAATGGAAGCCAAACTGCTATGCAACCCATTCCCTTGATTACTACAATCAGAGTCACTCACATGCAAAGACAATGAAGATGTAGTAGAACCATGTGCAAGTGAGTTATGAAGTGGTACAAAATCATGAAGCACATGTGGAGTTTCAGACTTAAACTCCACACATAGTGGTAACTTTGCAACATCCGACTGCAAACACTTCATATAAAGATAAAATTTCAAAGTTTCATCATCAACAATAAAAACAGGAGGGGGGCAACCATCAACCATATACGAAATCCTGAATGAATGATTTGGTTTGTACTGATTTAAGATTCCACGCAGCAGATCAAGCAAACTCGTGTACGAAGAATGAAGTCCAATATGAATACCAAATGTATCCAAACTTGAAAATGTATAGTCAGACAACCAAGTACCGTCCAACTTAAGCATAACAAGCAACACATCAGCCATTTGTAGAAATTAATGCCTAAAAACAATGAAAAGTTCAGCAAGACAACATAAGACATCAATCAGTACAGTAAAACTGGTATTATGACATTTAATGCCAAACAAAGAGTACCAAACAATGACAAAAAACAAATGAAGTAATGGAAAAATTAAAAACGATAAGCAAACAACAACGAATCACAATGTAAATCACCAATTCAACAACAAAAATCGAAATTCTTACATAAAAATTTTACAAACCAAAAAAATCATAAAACAAATGCAAAGTACATTAAAACTAAACTGAAACTATCAGAATTCATTTGAGAAAATCATGTATGCACAATTACATATCATCAGCATTCAGGAATATTAGAAGAACATTCGAAGAATGATGTAATCAAAATTCCAGAAAATCAAACAGTAAGCTTACCTGCAGAAAACGCAAAGCACAAATATGTGTAATGCGAATGACAAACTAAATTCGCAAAATCAGAAGCAATGGCAAGTCGGAAGAGAAGAAAGAACCGAGACGATGGAGTGTTAATCGCAGACGAAGAACGAAATAAGCAGAGCTGCGCAGGAAATCTCCAACCGGAAGAAACGGTTAGAAACAGGTTACTTATGTGGCAATGCTTCCATGTAAAGTAAGGGCATTTAAGGAAAAAAATAAAAAATAAAAGATATGGCGGCAGAAAGCAGCTCCTATTTGGGGAAATTAGCTAAAGAACTCCTATTAATGAACTTTCCATATGTTTAACTCCCATTTGGGGTAATTTCTTATGTCTTTATGTCCTCTTGCTATAGATATTCCATCTCGTTCCTTGGGGTCGTCTGCATTTGATGGCTCACACACTTTGTTTTTTGACGATTATATAGCATCAACATAGATAATGTTCGGTGGTTGCTGGACTTGCTGCTTTCACCTCAATTTACAGATATTCAGAGAATAGGGAATCAAGATACACTGAGATACGAGTCATATTAAAAGGCGAAGAAGATGAGCAATAGGCCAATAGGTAGAAAAGAAGTCAAAAAAAAGTAATAAATTGTATAGAAAAGAAGTCACCCTATGGTTTACTGTAAGAAATTCTGAGCAAAAGTAAGTAGCCAACCGTTCAAAATAAGGGCAAAATAGGAACAATTTCCTCTTACCGTAATTCCTTAAAACTTGTGCCAATCACCTATGTTGCAATTAAATCTGAACGGATGATAGTATAATATTAAGCTTGATTGGGTTTTGGGGCGTTAATTGGGTTAACCCATGATCCGATCTTTCGTCTGGACGCTTCTCGATCCGGATTTACATAAAATTAGGGAAATTATCAGAAATAAGCTTAAAAGCGAAAGAAATATCACTTTTATCACTTTCTAATTTATCTTTCAAAAATAGACTACTCCATCTTTTTCTTTCATAAATAAACCACGATTCTGCATCTAGCCATCTACCCTTGGACGGCAGTGGAGACGTGGAGTGCCGTATCCTACTTCGCTGGTTGATGGGTTGTGACGTTGTGTATGTGTCAACTACTCTACTCCCTGGTTCGATCATGGACTAATGCATAATACGAATTATTATTTTTTTGTTTTCAAAATAGAATAAAAAATGTAAATATTTATTAAATCATCAAAACGATGTAAATAATTGCAAATACAATTGAAGTGTTAAAAATAATAAGAAACTAAAGAAAAGAATGAAAAGAAAAACAATCTGTAATAGAAATGCCAATTGAGCCTATAAGTTATATTTTAAAAAGCAACTTTCAAAATGTAAAATAAATTATAAATAGAGTCCCTTATAAATATTCTGAGGCTATTAAATATATGAAGAGCAATTAGATTTTTTTTATGAAAGAGTAATTTTTTCTGAAATCGGATTATACGAAGAGTAACCCATCTTTCACATTCAAATAAACATACACGTTTTAAAACATTACAAAATACGATTCATTTTTAAAAATAAGAAAAATAATGTAAAAAGTGTGTGAAATATTAAAAATATGAAAACTAAAAATTATAGAAAAATATGTAAAATAAGATAAAATGTTCTGAAACTATAAAAAATATGAAAAGCATTTACAGATTTTTTTATTAAAAGAGTATTTTTTTTTAAATACGGATATATGAAAACTAAAAATCTAAGAAATTTAATAAATATATAAATTTGATGAATTCAAAAGTTATATAAAATCAGATAAAATGAAAACTGAAAATAAATTCTTAAAATAAAAAATAGTAAATAAAAAATGTGTAAAAATAAGAACATAGAAATAAAAAATGTGAAATATAAAAAATGAAAAGTAAAAAAAAATTATCTTAACTTTGGAAAATGTACAAACATGTGATTTTTTGTAACTCAATACTTTTAAATTGGTTAGAAATTCTAATATAGAGTATTTGCTGTTACCATTTGATGTTAGTTTTTGTTTCCTATTGTTTCTTTGTGTTTATTTTTGTTTATAATAACTTTAAATTTTTTGTTTTTTATTGTTTCTTCAAGTTTCTTGTTATAGTTGGTATTCATGAATCCAAATTTATTAGTTTAGATAATTGTATATAAATCTATATATTACTGCTTTTTATTGCAAAGAAGCATCAGAGATGAGTAAAAACATAAATAAATAATAAATATTAAAATCAACTATAAATAATACTAAGGAACATATTGCAACAAAAAACAACATGTTGCAACAAAAAGCAACACATTGCAACAAAAAGAAACACATACCATACAACAAAATGAAACAAAAAAATGTATCACAACAGCTATATAATTTCATCTATTGCTTCAATTCAGTACATTTACAATATTGTGTGACTTTGCCTCTTATCATTTCTTCTTTTTATGCATCTTAGCACACATTTCTTCACAACCGACTCTCATATCTTGATTTTCCTAATTGATCCTCAATCGTAGTCTTATTAGCATCTCCATGTACTTCTTATTTTTTTGTGCACCTGCAATAAGAATACAATCACTATACCCCAAATAAGACAACAAAATAAGCAAAAAATGAACTCATTGGATAAAATAAAATAAATAGAAAAAACAAAATAACAATACATCTCTACTTCTCTAGACATGAGGTTCATTGGATGTCATAGTAATATAATGTGATGTTATTTAGAGTATGCATTTTCTTGTGAAAAAATCCAAGTAATCAAGCTTTTCATAGACATACAACTAAACAAAGACTGTAACCTAAACTGATCACAAAATGTATATCATGAGAAGAGGTGGCTCTTAAAGGCATTCCATTTATAAAGATGTATAGATAAAACTCTCCAAACACCTCCCTCTATATTCGTCAAGACAAACTGATCACTAGACACAAACAAAAAGTACTTAGAGATGACCAGATAAAAGGAGTGCGATGGTTAAACTCCCAACACACAACATTGCACCACTGGTTCAATTTCAAAGGCAAATCAAGAGTTCAGAATGGACGTTTTTCAGAGTTACTAATCTTAAGTTGTTCCATACCTTTCAACAAACACACATACCTAAGATGTAAAACCCTCTCTATGTTGTCTTATTTCTGCACAGCAGCAGGAGTTCCAAAAAGTGGAAAGTAGTTGTTTTTTATGCACATTTCTTAATTTCAGAATAAAAAAATTCTGCATTTTTTAAGTATTATCAGATTGGATACATTCACACAATGAACTAATTCCAGTAAATTAAAACAAGTTTCGACATGAAAAAGATAGGATCAGAAAAACACTTGAGAGTAGAAGCTTACGTGCATATCTCCCTGATTGAAATTGTCCATGACCGCACAATGTAACAAGTAAAAACTAGATATGACATAGTACTCAATCAGTCCAGCAATAACAACCACCTATGTTAATGGAAAAATAGAGAAAGTACACAATTCGAATTGAAATATCAGAATTATAATCACAAAACACGAGGAAAATGGTGCAGTAAAATATCAAAATGTGTTTAGGTTATGCAAAACTATCTTCCAACATAATTTTTAGTCTTTTAAAATGAAAACCATTAACATTAAGCATATATTACGTATGAATTAAGAGTAAATGAATGAAAAACGTACATAGATTCATTATATCTAAGAACACGAAAAGGAATGATTCCAAAGTAAAATTCAGGAGAGAGAAAATAAAGCAATCCAATGTAATGTAAGTTGCTCACGATGAAATGGTCGTTGGAGCAATCATTGGTGGCTTCTTTACCGCTGATGAAATGTTTCGGGCAACTTGTGGCATCCATCGTACCGTTGTTGGTGTCACCAGGCATATTACCATATCGCCGCTCCAACATGAAAATATTCTAAACATAAACGAGATCTGGAAAATGAAATAATAATACTATTGAAGATTTCATTACCATAAGTTTACCTTAAGGACATGCTCGAGATAATGAAGCTCACGATAGGAGTTTTCGAATCTGATTTTGACCTGAGCACTGTGAATCGAAATTCAGCCCTGATTGAAACTCGCATAAAAACATCACTGGTACCCTGCCCGTTCACCCAACGGTAACCCCTCTCCACCCGCCGGCACGAACTTCACATATCCACCATCTAGCAAAATCTTCATCAACAATACCGATGTTTACACGAACCCGCGTCGCATCTTCCTCCGACGCGTACTACTCGTACTCGTGGCCTGCTTCGTCATCAGTATGGTTGTTGGCATGGTCCCTGAGGTTTTCGATTCAGCCCAATCAGGATTTTTAGCTTGGATTACGGTGGCCTCATCTATATGAATCTCACAATCTCTAATTTCAGTTATATTCACGGTTGATTTTGCAGAGACGGAAGAAGTTTTGGTTAATGGAAGATGGATAATCCGGCTAGAGGTTATGTATTAAGCGCTTGGACTACTTTTGAAATAAATAAATAAAAGTGAAAATCTGAAAGTTTATAAATGAAAAGGAAAAAGTATCGTGACACAA